>JAHWFO010084942.1:75862-91443 GCA_023313115.1 Rhysida immarginata
CCAGGAATCACTAATCTTTATGTAGGGTAGATGCAGCAGAGTTGACAGTGTACCAGTAATTGACAATTCACAATTTGAAGGCTTTTAATAAAGTAACAAGTCAAGAAAAGGAACTGGTATTGCCACCTCGTATTAAACAATGTATTAGGCTTCCCAGAACAACAAAAAACTAGGAACTTTGCTCCCTATTAAAGTTGCAAAAACATGTTGATTGTTCAGTGCCTTACCGAGTCGAAAAAAACCTTGTAATGAACCACTACGTGAGGGTTTGATTACTTGAATTTATTTCATGAATGCTATGCAGTATTTGTTACTAACTTTACGTGAATCTTTTTGTGTGATCAGTGGACAGTACTGCTAGTAGTAACAGAATTTCAGATGACCAATGTTTTAACTGTTTTAATCCACCGTCAACAACTATGACCTAGATATGTTGTGTCACTAGTAATTGACATAACCTGTCAATTATTGATAGTTTCTGTGTTAAAAAAAAACAAAAAAAAATCAAATAAAATATATTAATGTGATATAGAATGTAGGGTAATAATAAAGGAAATATGATGGTTTTAAGTAAATTTCAGTGATTGACCTAGCTATGTCAATTATAGGAACTTGACTGTGAATTTCTATATCACCCACTTTGACATAAATCTTCTGGGCCTTATTCGCCGATTCTTTTTGTTGATCCTGAATCTTGTCACAGAGACGATAAACTGATAGCTCAGGAAAAGTTAACTTCCAAGAAGAAAACTACTACTGGTATTCTGTTTATTATGATAAGAAGTAGCATAGGATGAATTGGATGAATTTTGCAAATAGGAAACCATCAAAAATCAAGTTTTTCTACGAGCAATTTGTTGGCCAAGATCTGACGATATTGCACTACTGGAAAACATCTTCATTTTCTATGGTCCTTGCACTCTACATGGGAGTAGACTGATTTTTATTTATTATTTCAAAGGAAAAAAAGATAAATGATCTATATGAACAAGTTAAGTGTTAAAAAGCACCATTTTAGTTAAAATTATACTTTACACATTCTTAAAAATGCTCAATTTCATCAACTATTTTTGAATGTTGTCATTTTTTTTTTTTTTTTTGTAAAAATATATAATAAAAATATGTAATTAAAATATTGTCAATTACTGGTGAAACTGCCTGTAAACTACTGATGATTCATGCATTAGTTAGGAAAAAATTTAATAACTTAATAGCTTTTAAAGATATAATAATTGTTTAGATATTGGCACATTCTGCATTATATTTATAATTTAATGGTATAACTGGAAAAGTTTCAAAATGCAATTTGATTTACGTACACAATTCGTTTCACAGTAATGTCTTAAACTGTCAATTACTGGTACATCCACCTAATAGAAACCATTAAAACAAAAGGCTAGCTAAGCTCCTGCCCTATTGTAAAAGGCCAACTCGTCCGGCCTTTTCACTTTCACTAGTCGTTCTATAAGAGATTTATCATCAAATGAAGCTAAATGTTAAACCACAGTACATGTTCTTAAATTTAAAAATTTTTTTTATTGTAGATCATAAAAAAATCATAAATGGTGAACTTTAAAAACTGGGTGACAGTCTAAGGTGATGTTGCCGTTAAATAAAACTGAATGACCCTAATTGCTTTCATTTTCTTTAACTTTTTCATAATTTCATTGATAGAAGCAATACTAAGAACTCTCAATTTATTGATCTTGTTCATATATGAAAGGAATTGTTCATTGTCAATTATAGCTTCCTCTAAGTGTATTTTTCTAATTTTAAGTACCTTTAACTAAACTGAGATTAAAAAAATATTAATATTTAATCAATTCTAGAAAATATCTTAAATTTGTAATAAATAGGATTTCAGGATAAGGAATTTTTTCTCTCATTTACTAATTTTTATTTACCCAGTTATTGAGTAATTCTCCAGAAATACCATTTAATTTAATTTCATTCTTATGTTGATTATCTTGTTTTATTATTTGTGATACTTTTTTCCTAATACTTTAAAATATACTGCTGACCATGAAAATTGCTACACCCAGAAGGAGCCAGTCACACTTGGCAATGAAATTAAAATCAAATGCTGTACCAAAGGTGAAATTTGACAATTAAAATATATTTCCTTGGAGCCTTTACCCAGTGCTTAAAAGGGCCAAACAACAAGCTGGAAGGTCAGAAACCTTCATGTTATGGATCAATGTGTCATACAGTTGGGCTCATAAAGAATGTATCACCACCGATACCTATTTGGATAGAGTCATATGGCCATACAGCATTAAGCCAGAAGGTCAGCTCTCATTATATAGTCATGCAGTAACCCCTGTGATACAATGAATGCAGGCATGGTTATGTACAGGTCATATGTCACATAGAAAAGGAACTGATCCTTCCAAGCACATTGCAGCTAGAGATCGGCATACAAATCTGCTGACGAGAGATCCTACAGCCTGTGGGGGCTGCAATGAATGTCCACTGCTCTGGTTGCCTTTGTCCCGTCGGCATCATGTAGCATGTCAGGAATGTTAGCATTGGACAGAGGAATGGCAATACATTGTGTTCTGAGGCCCGCTTCAATCTTGATGCAGACGATAGTCGTATCAGGTTTTGGCGCCGCAACAGGTAATTCAACAATTCTGCACTGATTCATGAATAACATACATCCTAGACATGTCTCGTGGATCCGGAAGGCACAGAGAAGCATAGCAATACTTCAATGAGGTTCTATGGCTCCATTTACTGCCATTTTTGCATATCATACCCAATGGTATAATGATGAAGTTAATGAAGGGTTTGCAGTACATTTCGGGAAAGAAAACACACAGAATTCCATCTGGTTTCACCTTTTATTTCTCTGTACTGCAAGACCTCCATCAACTTCATCAAGAAGGACGGTATGGAGAACTCTCAATTTTGTAGCAATATAATTCTCGTCCCCATACAACTCACATAGTTCAACAGGCTCTACAAGATTAGGGTACCAATCCTCTGTTGAACATTTATGGGATCTGATGGGACGACTTTTGCACCCTGTCAATCACCTGCCCAAATACTGGATGATGTACATGTGCAGTTGCGGAATGTGCTTCGCCACATCGAAAAAGAAGTGTTATCCCTAATAACCTCATGCTTTTTATTAAATTTCCAGTATGGAAAGAGGATGTAGCAGTTTCCATAACAAACAATGTATGATAGGAAATTCCATTTTTATATATTTTAGCAGGTAAGTTGAATACTTTCAGTGTTATTAAAATCCCAATCAAATTTTAATTTTTCTTAGGTCCTCATTAGTGTTGGGCTTATGGTGTATGTGATACAACGTGCTCGGCAAGAACTAAGGAAAACTGTCCATTTCCAAATCCTTGGTGACTCAAAAGAGATGTCAGTGTCCCAAGAATGCTTTAAAGGAAACTGCAGTGCTATTTAGGCAAGAAAAATAAACTAATGTAATTGAATAACTATAAAAAGAGAGAATATGCATGAACACAAAGTTTGAATTACATAACAGCAGTTACTCTGTCCATGGTTTTATACACTGTGTTGAAGCACTGCTGTTTTTAAATGCAAGCTGTTATTTTGAGTGAAGTTGTTGGTTTATTTTTACACAATTATATTTTTGAAAATGAGCAACAGAAATGGAATATGGATTAGGTGAATAAAGAAACACACAAAACGTATTTATAATTTAGTTATTTATATCGTATTTATTTTATTTTTCTCTGGAATATGTTAAATTATTTAAATGTGTAATTGTTTATAAGTTTTTTAAGGGACGATAAAGTTAAGTGTGTGGTGATTATTTTCTTTTTAGGTTATGTTAAATTCTAATTTTAATACTTGTTAGATTTTAATGAATCATTTTACATAAAAATCAAATGCATTGTGGATCTTTATTAAAGACTATTTTATTCACAGTATTTAAATGAGCAAAATGTAACATACTGGGGTTGGGTAGGGTGGGGGGTAAAGTGTTAAATCTTCTTACAAGTTTATAATGATGCAATAATGTGAAAAATATGTACATAAATATATAAATTATGCATTTTTATTACTTCTTAAGAAAACATTGTTAGGAAGTTGATAGATTTCATCCATAAATACGTACACCATTTTTAATTGCATGTTTTTTCCATTGTTTCAAACAAAATGGTCCATTCTCTCTTTCAATATCAGGATTCTTGGAAGGAAGATGACGGTGAAACTCTATATATCTCTCTCTCTCTCTCATTGCAGTTTCTCCTTTTTACTTCTTGCCCTATAGATAGTGCATGGAACCTCTCTAAACCTGTTAATAATTGCCATATCCTCTCTCAAAACATAGAATGCCCCTAAAAATCCTTCAAAAAAATTTTTTTGCTCATGTATACATTTAATCCACACTATTCCACTCCAATCTTTGCACTTGTTAACAAAGCTCAATTTTTTCCTCTGATTGTAGAAAGAAGCATTTATTTTTATATGTTATGTGCATATTGCACGTACATGGCATGGCTCAGTTTGATATTATTTAAAAAAAAAAAGAAGAAGAAAATATACATATATAAATATCTATTTTTAAATGAAATAAATTGCATTTTATATAAAAAATTTAAAAAAAAAGATGAACCAAGCCAAATGTAAAGCTCGTTGACAGCTATAGTGTTTATGCGCTGATTCCAGAGAGGTGTAGATGCTTTAGCTGCTCAAATATATATATCTTGTTAGAAGTTGTGAAATAACACAATGTTATTGAGAAAAGTTTGGGTTGAAATAAATGAAGATGAAACTATTTTAAAAGTTTAAATAAAGGTCTGGGAAAAAGGGGGTAGTGAAAAAAAAGTCACAGCTTTTTAACGCTTTCATGGTTATAAAATGTATATAGATATATACATATATAAATATATATATTTAAAAGGAAAAAGTAAGAAGCATTAACAATGTTTGTTGATGATGATGAAATGTTTATGAAATTTTTATTGTTCACTCCATTTTTCATAAATTTTATTTAACAAGGTGATTGTCTATAAATTTGAGTTTAAAATATTTTTACACATTTTTGTTTTTATAAAACGGATTTACATTTTCAGCATTCAATACAATTTAAATTTATTCCTTTCCCCCCCCTTTACAAATTAATACGAGTTTTCTTCTACAATTGAGAGAATTTGTTAAAAACGATCTTGTTTATTTAACTCAGGTTGGAAAAGTGCATTCCAGTACTAATGTTACCAGACATCTGTTGTTAATGGAATTAAAACAAGTTGAAAAGGGTGCTTTGTTGATGCATTTTTATTAAAGATTTGTACATTATGTTAATTGGACCTGCTTTGGACTTCTTTGTTCTTTGATATCTATTTTTATTTTTTATTTCATTAAAAATGCAATCTGACAATCAACCCTTTCTATTATTGTTATATTCTTCATTGTTGTCATTTTTAACAAATAATTTGATTGGTACTATTTATTGATTTGTTTCTCTTTTAATAAACATGTTGCTTTTGTTTTATTTGGCTGTGCTAATAATCTATTTATTTCTAAGTGCATTTAAAGGAAAACGAGAAATGTTTTTTTGCTTTATTTTTTTAAATAATAAAAAAAAAAATTATTTATTTTTTACATTTTTGATCAAGATCCTTATTTCTTGCAAAGTCATTTAAGAGAATAGTGTTGAGCCAGAGCCATTTTATTCTGGTGCTAAAGGTTAAAAATAAATTGACAATACCTGTAACAATAAGGAATTATTATTTAACAATAACTTCTTAACATGTTTTGTCTGCAGGAACAAAATTTTTCAGATTTTGAATTTTTTACAATACAGGGTGTAACAACAAATAGTGAACTCGTTATATGTAGTTGGCTTCTACAATTAAAAATAAGAAAAACTTTATATAAAGATATGTCCTAAAATAATTCCTTAAAGGATTATAGCCAGATATATATATCCGATAGACCTGTTTCAGAATTTCCCTGTGTGCCTCTAATTTTCTGACATGTCTTCCACTCTGTTGAAGATCCTGGATATCATGAACAGGAGTGGAATAGACAACAGATTTTAGATGCCCACTTCTAAAATACATGTGATGAGGCATTCCATCATAAGAATATATTTCCAGCCCACTATTTTTGTTACACTTTAATTTACTTTTTATAAATTAACAATTGTCTGGAGAAGAAAGGTGTAGCAAAGGCATGAGTTTCAATTTAAGTTAATTGTTACAGGTATAATTTTTTTTCATGATTGTTTACAGTATCTTTTGAGAGATAAATAATAGATGATAAATTAAGCAATAATAAGATATAAATTTAAGTGGAAATAATTATAATTTAGTGTTAATTAATTTATAAATGCATGTATGTAGAGAATTATGATATAGAAAGATAAGCTTGAGAGATGAACATTCAAAAAACCTAGAAGCTAACTGTTCATGCAAATGAATTTATGAAATGATCCATCTCTCAAGCCTGTCTTCCTATATTGTAGTTCTCTACATGTTTATAAATTAACATTAAAATTGTAAGTTTTGCGAATTTCAAAAATATCATTTGTTATTTAATAAATTTAATTTATTATTTCTTACTGTACATTATCGCCTAACACTTATCTCTCAAAAAATGTTGTAAACAATCGTAATAAAAATTATAATTAACTTAAATTGCCACCCAAGCCTTTGTTACACCTTTCTTCTCCAGATAATTGTTAATTTATATATTGTAAAAATTACAAAATCTGCACACTTTTCTTCTTCTTTAAATCACTTTGATAAGATATTGAAAAATCTATTAAGTAATAAATTTGTAGTACTACAACTATTGCCAACTTATATATACGTCAAATAATACAAAACGATTCTCCTTCAAAAAGATTATAAGTATCTTATTTGGTGGTCCATCCACAGTTACTAAAACTCCCTCCTTAATAAAACCACAAAAATATTGAGTAAATGTTGTAGTGGGAACCTGATCATTAGGGAACCAGTTATTAATGGTTGCACGGGAAACTAGAAGGTAATGTCACGAAAAGTGAAAAATAACTGAAAATAGAAGGACGAAACGAGGCCATTGTTTCTACACTGAAAACACACTTGGTTTGGTTCCAGAAATTTTGGAGGGATGGGGTTTTATTATTTTATTACTTTTATTTTTTGACTTCCTCATTTAAAAAAAGGAAGAGGACATAAGCTATTTCCTCATCTTCGTTTTTATTTTCATGTTGGCTGGATATGTTTTGGTTAGTGCCTGAAAATTTGATTCGGATATATGCCATCACCATTGATGCATTTTCTTAATGATATTTTTATACATTAATATTTTATGGAATATTGATAATTCTATTATTTATTATTATTATTATTATTATTATTATTATTTCTACTTAATTTTGTAATTAGGAAGAACAACTGAGGATTATTTCCTAATTGAGCCAATAAATTACATTTAATTGTAATGACATTAATAAATTGCTTCATATATTTATAAAATATTAATGTTGAACACTTATATGTGCATTTATAATAAAATGTGACATTATTGTGTAACAATCACATCTATTTTATATGCCCAAATTGTTCTTATGAAAAATAATTATAATAATGTTTTTATAATAATTTTAGTAAGCATAGTGACATTTAAAGTATTTTTGATAATTTCCTGATTTTATTGAACTTATTAGCCAGGAAATAAATTGTAAAAAACATTTTTATATGCTCGTTCTTACAAGTCTGTATAAAGAAGAATGAAAACCTGTCAAGAAATTTGCCTACTGATGCTGCTACTGCATAGAAAAGGTACAGGTGGGGGGTGAGCTTTTGTCAATAGTAATTTTGCTCCCTTTCAGCTTATGGGATTATCATTATCAAAGCGTGAGATTTGATAACACTAAAACACATTTATTACAGACAACAATAAGGCAATTGCTTGCAGTGATTCGCAACCTTGAATTTTGAAGTTTTTTTGTTTGTTTTTTTTTTTAACTACAGTATTTAAGTTTTAAAAAAAGTTTTTTCCTCCTTACTATCTTAAAAGGATTAAGATGTTTGTTTGTTTGTATATTGATTTAATTCAGGCCGTTGGTTTGAGCTTTAAGTAGAAAACGAATACAGCAAGCAGAGCGTGTTTGGCATTGACCTTAATACGGTTCTTCCTCTAGATCTAGATATTGCGGGTTTATCAAAACAGTAACCAGAGTTTTTGCTGTATTATTGATTTAAAAAAATATATATATATTTTTTTATTAATCTGGTTCAACATTTCAATAATAGCGTTGATTGGAAATAGTGGTTTCATCTTGCATTCTGAAAATTACATTTCGTAAAAATGATTTGAATTCAGAAAGCATCATTTTTATGAACGGAGAGGAAGTGGGAACGTTATTAATATTCTGCACGTGGTTTGGATTTATTCCATATTTTGTTTTCGAAGAAAATGTATATTTATCCTAATTACATCTGGGGTTTCGCTACCCTATAGAAGTGGCTTGCCTGCAATACCTCAGTTTATATCAGTATTGCATCATATGTTAAAAAATTTTCGTTACGCTTAATTCCGTTTATTTATATAAATCTATTAGATGCTAACAATAGAATTTAGAAAAATAGAATCACACATTGCTCACAGATTATTTATCATTTGCGGAGTGGGTTGATCTTTTCATAAACATTTTCCCGTATTGTTAATCTGAACACTTTGGATTCTCTCTCTGACTAGTGAGACTTTTTTAACCCAATAGACAAGTTTCAGCGATTAGCATCGCCATCTGATGAGAAAAAAACAAACGTCTGAAGGAGATCTCCAGTCACCAGCTCCTTTCTCGCTGTTCACTGTTGCGGTTGCCATGCATCGTAACGTGGCTTGTATTGTTCCCGGATGCCTTAATTATGGAAATAAATCACTCTTAGAATCACTTGGCACCTTTTTCCCAAATCAGACGAACTTAAGAAACAGCGGATAGCTAAAATTAAGAAAGATGGTGAGCCAAAGTTTAAAGTGACAGAGGCGAGCGTTGTTTACTCTGCTCATTTTAAAGACCGTGAATTTCCCAGCTTTTGCACTCCCACAAAAAATATTTGAAACCTGGAGCAGTCTTATCGTTATTTGATTGGATCCCTAAGAGACTGATAAGACAATAATACATTTTAAAAAACGCCAGTACAGCTCCGATCAGGGATTTCAGTTAGTTGTGCTGCTTTATAATGCAATTCTAAGACTGCATCAATGTGATGACAGTTTGTATTTAACCTGCAAATAAAGAAATGGTTGATGATATATTAACCTTTATCAACAACAAAAAATATAAACTGAATATTCACATAATATGAATTTGGCTAGGTTTTATTTCATCGTACTTACAACTCGCTTGAACATTAAAGCATTTTTTATTGGACTTCAGAGGTTGTACATTTTAAATAGCATTTAATTTGCTCAACAGGACATCCCAATATACATCTTGAATTTCTTCATAACTGAACAAGATGCACACCAGAGAGTAACCACCTTTTTGAGAAGGTCTGACTCTTATTTTAGAGCAAACTTCTTTCCTTCAAGATGCGTATTTTAACACCTTGCATGTACGCTTCGTCTAAGAGATAACTTGATAATTTTATTTGATTTCGTTGCCGTATCACTCGTTTTGCCAATGAGATAAGAGTTCCAGCCTCTCAGTTAAATTTTCGGAATAGAAGTGTTTCCCATATAGGGATTAAATGCTAGTTAAATGCTGGGCCCAATTACCATTGGAGAACGCTTCATGTTTGATTGCGTGGTGCCCACGAAGGAGACAATGCATTGGTTTGAATTGGGCCAACTTGTTCCAGTAGCAGGAACTATGACGTCTGGAACTTACCTTGAGATTTTGGACATTCTGCGCTATCTATGTTGGGATTGCCGCAAAGCATCCCTACTCCATTTGTCACAAAGCAAAATGTGTGCAAGAATGGTTTGAGTAAAACAGGGATGAATTGCAATGACGGCTACGGACTAGGCTCCGTCGTCCAACATCTGTGAACTCATCAACGCTATTTTGGAAACAACCCATATTAATTTTCGTCAAATCATGATTGTAGTGCAAAAGTATAAGTGTCTGGAAACGTTTGACGAAACTGTATTTGGTGACCGAGCTTAGATAGGAATTTGAATCATTAATTGGTCAACAGATTCTACCTCTTTCGAATTTGATTAATAAAGTGATCGTTACTGAGTTATAGGCATCTACGTGTTTACCTAGATTAACAATCATTTATTTGCAGCCCGGTTAAACGAGTAGCAAAGAAAACGCGAGGAATCAAAACAGCGAATGTTCAAAATGACTTCCTCGAGCCGCAATGCATTGCTAACCTCGTCGGATCCAGGACTGCCTCACACGCTCAAAAATTTCGTGTGCGCTCGTAATTTGCTCGCATTCGTCTTCCACTCTGTTGAAGATCCTCAATATCATGATCAGGAATGGAATAAACAGTAGATTGTATTGGGTTGTTTCATAATATTGGTCGATTTCGTTTAGGCTACTTTGCATGAGCCCTACAGTGCAAAAAATTACAGCAGGAATACGACAGCACCCTTGGACTGTTCCAGAAGTTTCTTTAGAAGTTGCACGTGTAGCGGTGCAGACATTAACATAGGCTAGTGATCTTGCACAAATACAAACTTGGATGGAATATGCGGGAAACCTTTGCTAATGTTAATGGAGTACGTGCACGATGGGTGACAGAACTCTCCATAGATTATTTGCGAATATTAATTATAAGCCCGTAGACAGGCGTTCGATAAAGTGCGATACTGAACAGCTACAGCAGAAAGTGGATTAAAAACCTGTACGATTCACCAGTGTACTGCCGTCAGGAGGACGAATGCCATCAGAAATTGCGAACAAAACAACCGTCACTGGCGAATCGTGCTCATCCAATACTCCTGCAAAAAATTAATGCTTTGGGGTACGAAGTTCTCTTTCATCCTGCGTATTCACCAGACTTGGCCCCAACCAATTTCCACATATTTCGTCATTTGGGCAATTTGTTGCGGGATAAACGCTTCACCGATCGAGATGTTGTCATTACTGCCGTCACCTGTTTTTTGGAATATTGTAATGACGATTTCTGTCACCGTGGCGGTTTTTCATTGCCAACCCGTTGAGCACGATTTATAGATGCTGAGGGCAAATATTTCACTTGATAAAATTTAATCGTTTCCTTGTTTCTGGTGTCTTTTTATTTCCATCAAATTCGATCAATACTTATGAAATAACCCAATAAATGGCCCCTTTTAGAAAAATCCACAGGATCGGGAGATCTAGCAGGACATGTTAACGAATAGCGTCAAGGGAATTATTTTAGGACATATCATTATATAAATCTTTTCCCGAGGTAGCCGATTACATAATGTTATGCCCTGTGGAATATGACCAATATATTTGTATTGCCGTACTAATCTGCATTACTTTTTATGTACAATATTTTAGTGTCTCTTTAACTCGATTTTTTATTATTCTATACATTATTTCTTAAGTGAGGGAAGTAAAAGCTTAGTTGGAGATTTGCCACACTTGCAGTTTGGGGATGGATGACTTGTGTTTTCCAACATAAATCAGTGAATTTAAACCTGACAGTATTCTGTTAGCTGTTGGTATATTCCTAGGGGATAGTGGAGAAACTTAAATGAAACTTCTTTTATAATAGAATACTGTAATTCTTTGTTAAATTAGTCAGCTCAGAAGAATTGGCATCTCTGCCGTTTGTCTACCTATCAGAGTTTAAGCATTGATCGACTCCAAATGTTAAGTTTACAAATGAGTTCAAAAGTATAGGGGGGTTGTGTATTATGATTTCAGTCCAGTATTTCATTCGTGTGGAGCGTGCGTGAGTGTTGATTCTTATGCAAATTCGTTTAAATTTAAAGTTTAATCAAAAATTTTACTTGAACCTCAAAAATCCTTTAGAACTTGGCAAACTTACACATAAACACATTTTTAATTGCTGGTAAAGAATAAATTATTTATTAAAGAGAGCAACCTGAAAAACAACCTGCACTGCTTTGTTGGAATTTCAGTTTATTAATTTTTTATTTTCATATATCTCTTACATTAATATGGCAACCAAGAAACGCATACGGGTGTGTATTCCGCGCGCCTTATACACGTTTAATGATTCTTTATTGATTGCGTACCAGTCAGGAATCTGTCCTCTTTAAGCAATTTTTCTTCAACAAATTGCGAAGGTTAGCCGCAGCTTTGATTTTTCTAAGAATTAATGATGTTCACGAAAGAAAGCTGGAGTAGGGGTGGGGAAATGGAAAAGAGAAGTAAGCCTGTCATTTCCATTTAAACTTTACGTAAAACAAGAGGGATGATGGTGGGTTTGATAGATCACGTGTCACGCACACAAAGACGTTCGGTTTATTCCATGAGTTATTAAGGCCGAAATGTTACATTGTAAGTTAAATAATCGTTGGCCGCGACATTTCGCCAAAAATGAGGTCATCAGCGTTTTTCTAATGAGACAAATGTTGACAGCATTGCAGACGACGACGACGGTCTCGGTGCCAAACAGACGCTTCCTTCCCTTTTCCCCTCCATTCTTTCCAATTTATTAAAGTATTTCATAACTATGCACATATACATTCTCTTCAAAAATCGAACCTCACCAAAATTAGAAAGCTACATTCGTGTCCAGTATTGTTCCTCTTTATTAGGGGGCTATGAAAAATTAACGTTCCATTGGATGAGGTGAACTGAATTCGATGAATATTAAATCAGAAATAACGAATCCCATTTCTGGCAACTATGATAGAAGTTGGAGGTCTTCTTTTTGAAAAAATGAAAATATTGATCGAAAACTTCGGCAGAGACGAATGATTTTGTTCAAAAGCGTGAATTTTTCTTGCCTCCTGCTAATTCTTCGTCCCTTTGGGTTTCGAGCTTGATTCAAATTGAAAGGGATTTCTCGATCGGATTTCTCGCAAAATACAAATGTGGAGGGGCCTTTTTTGCCTCTTTCTCTAAATAAAGCCCTTTCTTGTAAACGCTATTGATTTCTTTGTTGACACGTGTTTTCCAGTTCCTCGTTTGAATTGGAGAATTTCTGCTCGAAATACGGAGATTGCGAGCGTGGAATTAATTTTAATGTGTTCGGCGGGTTTCTGTTTTCTATGGAGTAAAATGTTCAAATTATAGTGATCAGAAAAGGACTGCAATCGGGGTGGCGTAAAATGACTTGATCTTCCTCGGCATAGAACGAAGGTGTTGAATGAAATGGTAATATTTATATAGATTCATACTTATTATTGGTTAAAGAGCATGAGAGTTCCCAGAAATACAACTGATTTTTTTTTTTTTTTAAAGATTAATCCCAAGAACTTTTAAGCCGATCTTCCTTGTTACATCATGTTTAAAAATTTTACAAAAGTTTCTGTATTGACCTGATTTTCAAAATGTAACATAATGATATCGATCGGATGTACGCCAATGATAATGAGTCCCACATCACCTTTTAACGTTTAAATGACCGAAAGAATATATGAACTGTGTTACTCATTTAATTTAGAGTTTAACTCTCTTAAAGGGTCTAATGCGTCCTCTTATCTGCGCTTAACTCAAGCCATTTTAAGTTACAGGGTTGAAATCTTTAAGGAGATAGATAAGCGAAATGTTCACGATGAAAAGTTGAGCAATGGAGGAAAGTGATGTTCTAAAAAATAATATTCTAGACTAAAAAGTTTGCAGATATAAACATTTTATCTTAAATGTGTAAAATAAAAAAAATATATTATTGCATCAATTTCAGTAGACATTCTTCGTTCAGTTTGAATAATTATTTTTCCAATTACATTAGTTATAAGTAGTTTCACAAACATACACAAACCGGTAATGAACACAGAAATAAACCAGTAAAAAATAATAAGGATAAAATGAAAATACATCCAAGTGATTACAATATTGAAATCTTCCTTAAAATTGAAAAATCAAGCGAAATACAAGTTATATCCCGAATAAAAAGAATTTAAAAAAATCAATATTTAATAAATAAATAAAATGAACATTAAAGAAAATGTGAAACAATGATAAATCTAAGCAAAAATTTAAAATAATAAGCAAAACCAAATGGAATGTACAAGGAACATTCAAATTGGACTGATGAAGTTACAACAACAGAAGGCATATACCCCTTGATTCCCAAACAGTGGTCTGCAGAGTAGTGTGGGCCCAAATTTTTGGTTCTAGGACAACTGCCCCCGGACAACTGCCACCTAGGACAATTGCCACCTAGGACAATCGCCACCTAGGACAATTGCCACCGAGGACAATTGCCTCCTATGATAATTGCCACCCGACAATAGGGATTATGCATGGATTTTTTTAAAAAAAAGTAACAATTGTTTTTTATAGAGTTGGACATGCTAAACATGAAAAACGTGGCCAAAAATACTACTAACTTCTAAATATTTATTAAATTTGATTTTAAAAACGCGGAATCCACTCCCTATTTGTAAACGATTTATTATTCCAAATTTGTGATTGGTTTTCCTCGACTTGAGAATCACATTCAATCGGATTCGCATTTCATATCGTCGAATTTTTTTTTTACTCAACAGAAAAATTACTATGACGGATCCAGAATATAAAAAGGGTAATCTGAAATTTGCCGACTATCGACATATGTTGCGGACTTTCAGCGACTTAATTAAAAAAGTTGCGGACTTTTAGCGACTTAATTAAGACTTAGTTTCGGCCGAAGTTCGATGACTAAAGTTATTTCCTTGGCTTACATTCGCCTTGTTCACTAACAGTTTACAAATATATTTTAATATGCTTGTAAACTTAAAAATCCTGGCAAAAAATGTTTTTATTTTGAAGGAAAAATTAAAAATTTTCTTATTTAGTGGTCATGCGACTGACCATGTTGTTTTGTATTTATGCGTTATTACCGACTCTGTTTGGCCCATGAAGCCGGTTCATTTTTTTAAAAAAAAGTTCTTGTTATATCTACATTGCATTAAATGAAAAAACCTTACACTTGAAATATGAGATAATTTGCTGCACGAATATTGTAAGCATAATACTTAAAAGCGTATTGCGAATAATTTTTTAGATATGTTTAAAGAAAGAAATAAGAATAAAAAGGTAATTTAAAACCGATGAAGGTAATTATTTATTATTTTTATTAAGATTTAAAAATAAAATTTAATTTAAAGCGGATACTGAAATATATTTTTGTGTAGAGTACAGTCCCGAAAGTTTGTTTTATTTTAAATCTTAATAAAAAGTTTACTTTTGTTTTTCATATTGTACTTCATATTGTGTAAATTGAAAATTATGAAATTTTGAAAAAACTTTTAAGTTGTAAAATTGTAAATTTTAATGAATATAGTACTGAATGAAATAAATTTACTAATTAAAAAAAAATGTGTATTTAATGGAGATTCTAAAATGGAGTATTAGTTAAGGTTTTTCCTACAATAAACAAGATATTGCTGGTTAAAATCGAAAGGGATAAATTGTGATGAAATGACAGATAATTCAAATTAGTTAAATTCGCAATGTCTCGTTTATTGTGGAAAAACCATTTTAGAATCTCCATAAAATGCACGTTTTTAAATTAGTAAACTTATTTCATTCAGTA
>JAHWFO010084942.1:92850-289642 GCA_023313115.1 Rhysida immarginata
TATTTTCTTTATTTATATTTACCTCAACATTTTCGTCACTACATCTCTCTATTACCCTCTACGTGAAAGAATTTTATTTTTCATATTTTGCATTGTAATTTGAAATTTCAAGTTTTCAGTTTAAAACTTCGTTCAAAATCTAAAGTAAAACATTCTAATTAAATTAGAGCTCTTGTCTGGAGCATTTTGGGTGGCGATTGTTATAGGTGGCAGTTCTCCGGGTGGCAATTGTCCGGATACCCAAATTTTTACGTTACTGCTTCAACGATTTCTAAAGGAGGAGATGACTTTTTGAACAGAACTGTGATATTGGAAGAGACATGGGTCCATCACTTTATTACTAAAAGTAAGCGATGCAATATGGAGTGGAGACAGAAAAGTTCACTTCTACCCAGAATCCGCTCTAGCATCTACAAAAAGACAAATTGTCGCCCCTTAAACATATACATGTACTTTGAAATAAATAATTTTCTGAAGTGGTACTATTGAGGCATAGAACAAACATTTACCAAATAACAGACGTAATTTCATTTGATATTTAAAAAATAAAATATTTCCTAAGCCGTAAAATCACGTCAGTTTTTCGATGATTAACTCCGTCTTAAACAGACTGCTCTACTAAAATATATATATTTTGTCCTGTTCTATAAACTCCTATCGATTAAAAAGTACAGAAAATTCAGCAAAATAAGATTAAATTTTTTAATTAAATTAAATATTAATTAATTAATAAATTTATAATAATTTTAAAAAAAAATTGTATCCATCAAACTAAACAGCTTAATATACACTGAAGAGCCAAAACATTATGACCAGCACGAAATTGGGGAATGAACTCGTCTGGATCACGTAATTAAGTCGGAGTGGTATTTAACTGCTGCTGGAGAAGATAAGGAATCAGTCTTGCACTTAATTTTGCGAGTGATGGGAAAGGCTGCTGATCTACAGTAAGCGAATTTGATAGAGGGCAGATTGTAATGGGCCGAAGACTCGAAACAGAGTATCTTCGAAACTGCACGATTCTGCCATTATTAGTATTTAAGCAAAGTGGATACATGACGTTGAAACTAACAGCAGACGCCAAGGTGTTGGACGCCCACGCGTCATCAAGAAAAAGGACGTCGGAGACTGTCCCGCTTGGTAAAGCAAGATCGGCGCCAGACAGTGGCTCAGCTGACAGCCCAATACAATGCAGGTCCAAGTGCAAGTGTTTCGGAGCACACAGTTCAGCGGACACTGTTGGATATGGGACTGCACAGCAGACGTCCCACTCGTGTGCCGCTGTTGACCAAGCGTCATTGTCAACTGTGCCTACAGTGGGCCCGGGAACCTCGAGACTGGACCACAGATAAGTGGAAGAGAGTTGCCTGGTCGAATGAATCACGATTTCTTATTCATCATGTTGATGGCCGTGTCAGAGTGCGCCGACTACCAGGCGAACAGTCTCCCCCCCCCCCCCCCTGTACAGCAGGCCATACACAGACTGGTGGTGGCGGTATTATGCTTTGGGGCATGTTCTCATGGGCGGCTTTGGAATGGAGGACGTTCTCATGCTATCTGGTAGTTGTGGTAGAACGGACCATGAAAGCTGCGGACTCTATGAACATCATTGCGGACCAGTTGCACCCTTACATGGCGTCTGTCTTCCTAACTGGAAATGGAATCTTCCAACAGGACAACGCCCCATGTCACAAGGCTCGAATTGTGTTGGAGTGGTTCGAGGAGCATAAGAATGAATTCCAATTAATGTCCTGGCCATCTAACTCGCCGGATCTTAATCCATTAGAGCACATTTGGGATGTCATGGAGCGGCAGCTCGGAGCGCAAACATCACCATGTCGGAATATCTCGACTTTGCGTGACCGCTGCTTAGACATTTGGTACAACCTGTCTCCAGATATCTACCAAGAACTTGTGGCATCCATGCCAAGGCGAGTTGCAGCTGTTTTGCAGGCTAAAGATGGTGCAACGCGTTATTGAGTAGGTGATCACAATGTTTTGGCTCTTCAGTATATGTACAGATGTATTTACCTTTAAAAATTAACAAATCACACTGAATTATAAAATCGCCAAATAATTTTCTATAAACTCAAGCAGCTTCTACATAACATAAAAGCTTCCACTTGTTGTATTATCAAGAATAATGTTATTGTATGGCGAAACTGCCCTAAGGGCGGCCCTTTTTATAATTAAAGATAATAAACAAGTCAATGCATGTAACGATATTGCTTCCTATTCGTGTTTCGCGCTGTCCTTTGCAATGCGTAACTTAGATACCTATAGTCAGGGGCATGAGACTTGATCACTTCTTCGAATACAAAATAACAGTATTCAAGAGGTTCTACTCCCCCCACTGACCTAAGTTTTTAACTTTTCAATTGGGGTGGGGGTAAGGGAAGAAGACCCATACCCTTCACTTTCTTATTTTAGTATGGTTAAATCTTCATTTCCTCCCCTACGAAGTGGCCAACTCTCATGCCCCTAACTATAGCCATTTTTGTTATTTAATTAAACATGCTTCTCTTTTATGATTGTTTTCTTCAGAAATAAGGATTACAAATAATTTTTTAGCTTTTAGGCAAAAACAGTAAATAGTTTAGTAAACTGCATCCTTATAACTATGATTTGTCACCCTGTGACTGTCATCTGTTTTGGCCGCTTAAAGAACACTTCGAATGCAAGAATTTTATGTCCGAATGAGAATCGCAGTCTTGATATGGTGTCGATGTCAATTGACAGATTTCTTCGAAACTGTAATACGAAAGCTCCAGAACGCTGAAACTAGTGTATTCTGAAAGAGACAAAGTACGTCGAAAAGTGCTTGTTATTATCAAAATATAGGAGATCAACAAACTGTGGAAATAACACACTAACAAATAACAAACCGAATACACAATTTTGTGGAAATGTGTATTCGCTTTATTATTTTTTAGTGATTGTTTTAGTTTTCTCTACAATTAATTTATTATAAGCTTTTATTAACTTTGCTGTGTTAGTTTGTTTAGGTCAAATCTTGTAATCAATATTAAACCAACTTTCCGACAAGCTAGGGAGCTGCAATTTGACACACTTATGCAGAATCGATGACAATTTATGATAAAGAAAAAAATTTTCAAATCGGTTCATTGGTTCGTGTTTTAATGGTACTAACTCATTACTACGAATTGATTGTTGTAACAATTGGACATTTCGTTATGGCGAGAGTAAATGTATCTATTGTTTATTGTTGCAAAATTAAGCTATATTGTTGCCACTAAATAAAACATTATAAAAGCTTGGTTTGATAAAACCTTTTTCCTCTTAACTTGTTTTACCTTACTTTGTACGATTTGTGAAATAAGAAAGTCCGGGTCAAATTTGAACGTTCCTCGTATTTTTTATGAATTCCTTGTATATAAGAGATACGGAAAAGAATGTTAAAATAATTCTAGAACATAAAAACGTATCAATGAGGAAATCACAATTAATAATTTGACAAAACATTGCAGAAAAAAAGATCCACGGTAAAATGGAAAATATAAAAAATTATATGTCTAAAAATTTGAGATTAATATAAATACGAGGAAGGATCGAAAAGTAACGCACAACAATTTTTTATGGAATACTAGTTCGGTCCGGATGTTCAAAGTTGGCAAATTAATAGTTTAATCTTTTGCTTCAGACAACAGTGGCTTGATCAGTAAAGAGGGCGCGTTTCCTCTCATCGTCAACGCAAGGTGTAGTCCACAAACGAAAAAATGCAATTGAAATCAATACAGCCTAGAGAGAAAGCCTGCTCACGGAAAAATCATACGTTGTTACATCACCTATGGTAGGGACAATTTCTGGCTTATTATTGGTAGAAATATGATCAACAATACCCTACCGTTTGTGATGTAACAATGTATGACGTTTTCGCGCTCAGGCTTTGAGTAAAGGTGGTGTTGGTGAAATCCACAGGGAAATGTTGAAGATGTACGATGCCGATTGCCTGGAACATAGCAACATCTCCAGAGGCAAGAATCTCCAGGTGGTAATTTGACTATCACTTTTTCGGAACGCTTTGGTTCAGATGAATAGGTAAAATCACCCGTGCGCAGGTAGTTATACAATCAGAAAACTGAGTTTTGTGAATGAGGTGTATTGAATCTGGTGCCACGATGGGAGAAATAAGTCGAGAGACTTGATGCACATGTTGATAAATAGAAAAAAACTGCAGCTTTCTTATGTATTGTTTCATTTTTGCTTATTAATTAGCGGAAGAATGGCGTTATATAGGGGTTTAGAGAGGACCAAAAGGTGTACATGTATGTACGTATGTAAAGGAGTGATATTCTGTATGCAGATTATTTTAGGCAAGATCTCCATTACTATGAAGTTAGGGCCAAATTGTTCTATTGGGGTCGGAGTTGTAGGGGCGGCAGCCACCTAGTCTTTAGAACTATGGCAACATATGGCATGTGATATATCATTCGATCGGAAATGATGAGAAACGAAAGAAGATAGCGCTCTTTCATATTCTAAATGCTACGTTCGAGAAAATCAATATTTTGATTTAAAAAATTGGGGGGGGGGGATTAAAAAGTGCAGATAAAGGGGTAAAAATAGATGAATTCAGGGCTTCCGTTACTTTCCTATACTTTCTTCGGGAGGAGGGGGGAACTAATTTTTTGGGTTAAAAATGTCGCCACAAAAAATTGTTGTGCGACTTTTCGATTCTCCCTCGTATTTTAGTGATTAAATAAAAATTTCAAGTTTTATATGAAAAAATAATTAAAATAAGTATAATTCAAAAAATAAACAATCAACAGATTTTCTTCTCGGGTGATTTTTGTTAAAAATAAAATACAGGTGTCCACAAAAGAATGTCCCTGTTTAAATTGCTATATGTCTCTATTCTTATATTAGTTTAGAAGGGAGAGTTTTGATGAAATTGATGAAGGCCTTGCAGTACATAGAAAGAAAGAAAACGCACAGAATTTCTACCGGTTTCGCCTTTTATTCCTAGCTTTATCAAGGATACAAATAAAGAGGTTACACGCCTTAGCATACAGAATGTGGTTGGTGGATACATAATAGAGGCAATTGCCTAAATTTACAGAATAGGCGGTATAAAATTCACCGATTGGTAGCAGCGAAAAGAGAACACGGTAGTGTCTCTGATTGGTAAAATATATTGGACCAATCAAAAAAAAAGAATGGGAATAACAATTAAGGATAAAGAAAATACAATGAAAATTGCAAAATTCTCAAAAGTTAGAAATACAACAAGGTAAAAAAAATAAAAAGAAACAATAAAAAGGCACACAAACCGAGTAAATGGCGACAGCAAATCGGCAATGGCATCAGCATGGAATAGACGTCGAAATTTGTTTGTGCATTGATCAGTTCACCTAGTGAAGCGCGTTTGGCCAGGACAGTCTTGAAGGTGTCACCGGAGATGTGATGTTGGGCATAACATCGTTGCGATCGCAGGTGGGCGGCAGGATAGTGCGACTTCTTATATTTTCAAAAAAAAAGAGGAAATAAGTGTTTTGAACCTGGTATAATAATAGAGTAGGATATGCCAGAGTTTAAACCGATGTAAAAGCTGTCGGTTAACACCGGCTTGGGGCAAGGTTGTTAGAGAGGTGTAACAACCTTGGGCTTGGGGTATGTGTCAACGGTACGAGGTGAAGTTGGGTTAAGGGGTGTTTGCAAAATTGGGGGGTACGGAAGGAAACATGTAGGTTGAACTCTCTACGCAGTTTGGTGGAAGGACCATTCTGTCTCCCGAAGGCCCATTATGTGATTCTTCTTAAACTCCGTTAGCTGAACAAATGGTGAACGGCGACGACGTTCAGGCATGTTCAACGAGCTTTAGCAGTGCTGGATAGCTTAAACAAACGCTGGTATTTGGTTTCATTATGCCCTGGCAGGCTCCTTTTTACACCTGAAACCAGAATACCTGCTGCTCCCTATACAGGAAACGGGCTACTCCACAATAGTGAAAATTTGATGATATGCTAATGATCCTATTATTAGAACTTCTGTGTATGTAAAATGGCAATGTGACATTACTCCTTTTGAGTGTTCATTTTATATTTTACATATTCAAGTGAAAATGTTTATATCTGAGAGGATAGTTTATATCCCTCAAGGGCAGTTTTTAATACTGTTCAAAGGTTAAGTATATTTCATAGACTCGTTCATCAAATTGCTGTCTTCAGTCTTGATAATGTTGCTCTTTATGTAAGAGTCAAAAACCATTATACGTATGTGAAATAGTATTCAGACATCCGGGGATAGGGATTTTATGTGCGTGTTATCTAGATTCGCCTGTCACTCTTCAGTCCGCAAGGGACCTATTATAATAAAATTAAACGAAGGAAAGAGTTTGTATAAACTTTTATATTTTTGCGATTACCTGCATAATGTGTGATATATGAATGAGAAAAGATAAGATAGGATACATTTCTGCCATTCAGAATACCATATTTTTTTCGGATCTATGTCTTCTCCATTGTCTAAAACTCTTGCACAGATTTGTAGGAAATCGATAGAAATTGTCACCGGGCTTATTCGCTTATCAGCTGTCATCCCCAGGCTTGCAGACGAAAGAAATTGAAAAACAGAAGGCAAGGTGGTTTTCAATGAAATGCACTAGTAATTTGAAGAATTTAATTGATCGAACTCCAAGAAGATTATGCAAGAAGCAGTAGACAAAATTGAAAGGCATAAGCCAGATAGAATTGACCCTTTCCCCCTTTTTTGCACAGGCCACGAAATTTTTCAGAGTTCATTGATTTAGTCTCTTATGCTAGGCAGTGTCGTTGGAACATTTATCATTTCACTTTTATGTATCATTTCATAATCTTAAGCATCTTTACTGGCCATCAAAATTGCGATACTCATTTTCGACAAATTTTATTTTAGGCTTTTTTTAAGATTCTCACATTGCAAGAAAAGGGCGTAAGTATTCCCCTTGACAGTACTAAAGGAGCGCTGAATTCAATTTTGGTGAATTTAACGATTTTCCTTAATCTCCTTAATGAGGTTAAACCACGCTCTCATTCTCCAATTTCTGTAAGTTATATGAGAATTTGTTACATGATCCATATATGACGGATGTAGAGGAAAAGAAAGACGAGACATAAGAATCTTGGAATAAAATAAAAAATAATCTCAGCACGTCTTTTATGTCATTTCTAGACTTCCCATTGGTTCCCTTCGGTTCTCCCTAGCCAATACTTTTTTTCTCCCTACATTGTCTGTATATAAGTCGTCTTCTAATACCTCCTATTATCATCTTCAGGATAATTTTTTATTATCACCTTTGCTTTGACAAAGAATAGCCTCCATCCGAAACGTCAGCTTTTTTCAGTATCTTACCACCCTATACTCAGTTTTTATTTTTTTGATCCATACATAGGATTTCTGAAGTTACAGAAATTAATAATCGTTTATTGGGAGTGCAGATGGCTGACTAGATATGTTTTATCAACATTTTATCGGCTCTTCTCGATAATGACTGTCTTAATAGTAAGAAAAACGCCTAAACATATCATTCCAAGTACCACTGACAATATCAAAACAAATGTGATCGCTAAGCTACTTCATAACGCAGATGTGTCAATGTCATTAGTCTCAAGATTTTTTGCCGTATATTGGACTGCAGAGAAAGGACTTACAGGCCTTTTTTATATACACTGAGTGGCCAGTTTATTAGGAACACCCGCCTAACACTGTTTTGTGCCACCCCTAGCAGCTATAACAGCACGAATTCGCCGTGGCATTGATTCAATTAGTCGCTGGAAGTATTGTTCCGTGATGTCTGTCCTTGCGGATGCAACAGCTGCTCCCAGTTGATACTTATTGGATGGTGGTGGATCCATGCCTCGAATAACCCGTTCCAGCTCATCCCAAAGTTATTCGATTGGGTTCAAATCCGGGGACTGTGGTGGCCAGAGGAGTAAGTTGAATTCATTGTCATGCTTCTGGAACCATTCCATGATGGTACGAGCCTTGTGACACGGAGCATTATCCTGCTAGAAATATCCCGATGAGGGAAACACAGTAGCCATGAAGGGATGAACGTGGTCGGCAACAATGTTCAGATAGCCCTGACCATTAAGGCTTTGTTCTTCAGGTATCAGCGGATCAAGAGTATGCCAGGAAAGCATTCCTCAGAACATTACAGAGCCTCCACCAGGCTGAACAGTGGAAACCAGATAGGATGGGTCTATGGCTTCGTGCTGTTGTCTCCAAATTCTGCGTCGGCCATCTGCATGGTGCAATAGGAAACGGGATTCATCCGACCAGCAGCCTTCTTCCAGTCGTCGACGGTCCAGTGTTGGTGATCACCGGCAAATTGGATACTTTTTTGCGGTTGTGGGTGGAGATCAAAGATACCTGGACTGGCCGTCGGCTGTTGTAGCCCATCCTTGCCAATGTATGGCGTGTAGTGCGTTCAGAGATGTTATTCTGCAGTCCAGTGTTGTACTCCACGATTACTTGACTAGTCGTGACGTTTCTATTCGCACGAACAAGCATTCCCATCCTGCGCTCACCCCTTGGGTCGACGAGTCGTTTGCGACCACAGGCTTGTCTCTGGCTGGTTGTTTAACCAGTTCTGGTAAACCCTCGAAATGGTTGTTCGAGAAAAGCCTAGAAGACGTGCGGTTTCGGAAATACTCAGTCCACGTCTGGCACCAACTATCATCCCGCGCTCGAAGTCGCTCAGATCCTTTGTTTTCCCCATGGTGACGGTCAAACCACTTGCTTGACAGGTGTGTTCTCTCTTTATATTTTTACCGATTGCCACGTGACCAACTGATACGTAGTAATTGCTATGCCAACGAATTTGCTTAGTCATGGGCGTTCCTAATAAACTGGCCACTCAGTGTAAACTTGCCTCCTGTTACGTAGAACATAATTAAATCATAAAAAAACTTGATCACCAAGGGGAAAAGGAAGGACCTAAATCTCTTCGAAAAGGGAATCATTATTGGTGCTTGTTCTAGCTGGACACATGCATCAATTCTGCAAGGGTACGATATATCCAGAGTATTCAATCATTGGAAAAATGATCCACGTCTTTGTCTAAAAGGAATAATTGTGGCTCAAAAGAAAAATCAATCATGAGCGAGACCAACATCGTTTAAAACAGGACATCCACTATGCAATAATTGACAAATGGTTTTAATATAAAGCTGTTCTCAATATATATTTGGCAAAACCTTTCGCCGGGAATTGAAGCAGATCCAATCGAGAGTGGCATATCTATAGGAAAAGCAATGATTTCTGCAAAGAACAGGAAAATACGTGTACAGTGGTCGTGACTGGACACGTGAAAAGTGAAGAAGATTATGTGGTCTGACAAATCACGATACGTGTTTTGTACCGACGGTAGATAGGGGGCATGACGGGAGCCCCATCAAGCAATAGACCTAGCATGCCTTATCAAGAAACTCAAGCCTCTGGTTGTATGGAGCTGATTCAGCTGGTATGGAAATGGTGATATTCTTGGAAGGTCGGTGCGTTCTACGGACTTCTTTTTTTTTTTTTTGTACGTGAATATTATGGCGACCAAGTCCGTCCTGCAATTCTGCATTTTTTTTAATCCTGCATATGATGGCGTCTTCATGAACGAAAATGCTACTGTTCATCGCGCATAGTTGGTTCAGCAGTGGTTTAGATGACTGTAGGGCTTGACTTCGCATGCATCAACCAGTGCATTATGATGTCCGTTTACATGCTGCAAATCGGCCTCGGTGGCTCAGTGGTTGCGTGATCTCCTCTGATGCCCAAATACGCGAATTCGATCCCGGCCGAGGACGACGAGGATTTTTCAGGGGGAAATCCTGAGATCACGCACTTTCTTCGAAAGGGAAGTAAAACCTTTGCCGGCTGCACGTTATAGAACCTTTGCGAGGCAAAATTTGCGGCCCCTATAACGCCGTCCTGATATGACCATAGTAGTTGAAAGGGACGTTAATACCAACCAAACCAAAACGTGCTGCAATTCCCCTGCGATGATTCACATTTCGTTCTTTTCTGCTGTAGCTTATGTTCGTAGCTCTATAATTAAAGTCACCTGTTTGACGAAATTGTCGTCGACGGCATCTTACAGAAATTTTCACTCCTTAAGCTTTATTCTTACACGGATAACAGCACAAACAATCACCTGTTGTGACCGTGACAAACTTTAAGGCTTAACAGATTACATCTCTCCCTTTTTATTTCATTTTCCAATGACGTTATTATCAAAAGTGCAATTGTGTTCAGTTCTTATTCTTTAAAAAGTCCACAAGATACTTAAAAAGATTGAAATCTCTTTGTTTCTGAAGTCGTTATTTTATTTCTTTTTATCGATCAATAGCGCACTGTAAAAGTGTTAAGAACAGTAAGGTATTCGTTAAATAATACTTCTCGTTAGCCTCAGTAATAATTTTTTGTAAAGGAAGGACAATTGTTTTGTGCAAAGATTTGTCCCGCATAAAGTAACTCCCACACAGTGGATCATACAGTAATTAGCTGCTAATTGGCCATTTTGAGCATCAGAGCCATGACTTCATTGATTAATCTTAAATTGGATAATTACGTATACGGATTAAGTATATAGTTTTTTTTTTTCACAGACGGGCTTTTTAATTCTCAACCTTTGTAATGTCGAGAATTATCTGTTTATTTTAGTTAGTTGAGCTTTTGTAGATTTCTAATAATTATATCTAATTTATAACGGCACTCATTTGGTTTTCTTTTAAGAGTTCACTACTAGCGAATGAAAATTGGATGTAATTATAGCGAAAAAAAAAAAGATACAAGCTCTAATTCGTGGATTGAGGTTGGCGCATGAAAAAAATTCTTCTTATTTTTTCCCCCTCCCGATAACTCTGTGACCCCTGCCGATAGGTAATGGCCTACTGGGATTTAAATATCGCTTGCGGAACTTCCACCCACGGCCGTGAAACCCATAACAAGGTCCATGAGCCCTTTCCTGAGGGATTGGGAGTGACTACTCCCACGCATGTCAAAAGGGCAATTCCCGATGGAACGAGCCCTTCCACGCGTGAGCTGCAATTAAATAAGCTCCCGATCTCAATTAAAAGTTGATACATATATTTCACACTTTAAAACGTCCAGTTATTATTGTTATTATTTCATCAGCACCTGCTGAATAGCCTCGCTTAGATTTAGTTAAAACCAAACGAATGTAATCAGCGCGAAGCTTATGCGATGAAGTTATTGCTAGGACTTGTCTAATTTTAAATGGTTTAAATGTTACTGCGTACAGTATTTTAGAAATAAAAATTATTTATTTACACATAAGCTAAAAGGAACCTTCATGATACTGGAAAATGAAATTCCATTTTTATTTTAAATAACTTTATAATTGCAAATGGAAAGGCTCTAGCCGGATAAGATGATGAAAATTATCCCCGCACGAAATGACTTAAAATTATTTGTATAATGTTTCTACATAAACCTTAAAAGGAACTTTTGGCGCGATTCATAGCCTTTATTCATTATAGTCTACATAGCCGAAAACGCGTTTTTGTCATTTTTTATTTTTTTACCCGTTTATGCTTATAAATTCTTGTTTTAAAAAATATGCTAATATAAAAGATGTTTATACGTTAAAAAAATTTTTTTTGCATATTTTTCGGTCCCATATACAAATTTTAAAAAATTATTGAAAATTTTAATAATTTTTTCAGCAATTTCTAATGGAGTTGGATCTTGAGAAAATTCTCAAATTAAGCCACCTGGTCCTACAATCATATACTGTATATAAAATCAGCGATGGACTATGTCACAACCTTCGAGCATGAAAATAGAACCTTCTATTTTCATGCTCGAAGGTCACAACAAACAAAAATATGGAGAGAGATGTGTGTCAAAAATCTAACAATGACGATAGGTTGATTTAAATGCCAAATCTATCCGCCAGATGGCATCCGCTACGGTTTATGAATTTTTTCTAGTTTATTTACAAAAGTTTAGTGAAGATGAAAGTTAAAGACTTGAAAGAAAAGCTTCAGTTAATAGGAGCGAAAACTGACGGAAATAAACAAGTATTGACTAACAGTGAGCACATTTTATAATGAATTACGATTTACGAAAGTGACGATGCTAAATATTGGGCTAGGGTACTACATCTCATTTAACGTCACTGAATTTTTCGATCTGTAGGAAATCCATGAAACTTGAGATTTTTGTTTTTAACATTGTTGCTCGAACATTGTGGAACTGAACAATTTACATGCATGTTCTTATACAGTATTCTTAACATTGCCGAGATTTTCTCCTCATTTCAACCATAGCGTCATAGCCTCAGATTCATAAAGCGTAAGCGCTGCCATCTATACTTAAATCAACCTATTATACAATCGGGTGGGTTATTCGTGACCACCAATGACGTATATTAAAGATAGACTCCGAATCCTGTTGTTGTAACTTGAAGCAAATTGGGAAGCTCCATGCCCAGAACTGTCATGGCCGAAAGTGAGTGAAGATGATGCAAAACACATGGCTAAACAGAAGAGTAACTGATTAATAATTCTTTCACACGCCGATCACGGACTGATAAGTTTATCTTTTCGTTTACTTTGTATTTGAAGAGTTTTATTATATTTTATAAACAATTTTTCGATCATGGTTTCAATTTCAATTTCGTTTCGATTGTCTTTCAGTTACGTATTTTCATTTTAGTTACGTATTTTTGATTTATTTTTGTGTAAAATGATTCCTGATCCTTTTTCTTGTTTGTTTGTACAGTTGTACGCAGTTTAACTTTGAGGAATGGTTTTGAATTAATTATTCCTCAGGCCCAAAATCTTCAAAAACAAAGCAGCCAGACAGCTAATTACTCCACGGCTCACTCCTGCCCAGAACTATCATGGCTCAATTTGCTTCACATTTTGCCGCTGTTAACAATAGGATTCGGAGTCTATCTTTAATATACGTCATTGGTGACCACCGAGAGAGAAGGCCTCCGCAATGAAATTGAATACATTGTTGCATCACATAGATAGTGCATTGTTATTCGTATTTCCACCAATAATAAGCCCTGAATTTGCACTATCTATGATGATGTAACAATGTATTCAGTTTCATTCGGTCACGGGTTATTTCTAGTATGTCAGAATTTTTTCACAGTTTTTGGAGTAGTACGCCATATTGATAAAAATTAAAAACTATAAAGAGTTTCTCAATATATATATATAAATGGAACTCTATTAAAAAAAAAAAAAAAAGAAATAACAACAACAAAAAACTAACCAAGCGCACCGCTAAGCCAACTCGTACAAGGTCGCTCTAATAAAGGTCATGACAAGGCCGCCATTTCGCTTCGATCTCAAGAAATCTAGCTTAAGAATTTGCTTCGAACTCAAGAAATTTGCTATTTAAAAATATAAATTCGTTTAAAATGACCGACTGCTCAGCTATAAATCGTTCTGATAGCACATATATTAGTTTTCGATTGTTTAGTTTGATTAAGATACATTCTACCCGTAGAATGTATCTTGGGCTAAGGTCAAAAACCCTCACCGGTGAGAGAATGATGACGTAATTTCCTCACTGGGCTAACCGTCTTTTTCTCGGTGAGGACGGTGAGACTAACCGGTTAGGCATAGCAGCACTAACTGGCGTTTCTGACCGCATTAAAATGACGTCACAAATTTCTCACTGGGATTTCTGACCGACCAAGCGCTAACTCTTCTCACCGGTGAGAGTTTTTGACCTTAGCCTTAGTTTGACAGATCGATCCGCCATTTTGCTTCAAACTAATGCATGATGGGATTCCTTGTCATGACCTTTATTAGAGCGGCCTTGAACTCGTATGCATAATGAAATTATAACAGTCCCAAGAATGATTATAAATTATAAAGATTCGTAATTGTTTTGTTAATGACAAGAAATATTAAGATTTCATTTTTAAACAATCTAAATAGAATAAGATAGACTATACTAACAATTAAACCATGGAAAGTAAATAAAATATAATTGATAAGAGAGTTCACCAAATTGGGTAGTCCAAATTATAATGAGAAGAAATGAAAATCTTGAGGAAGCGAATTGAAGATTATAAAATGATGGCGGGTAAAGACGATTTTGAAGTAGTAAATGTCCAAAGAAAATTTTAAAAAAGCCCATAACATGACAGTGTGGCAGAAATATCTGGACCCATATATATCAGGGATCCATCTGCTTGAAAACCAAAGTCAGAAATGATGATCATATTGTGCAATTGACAGATGTGTTACATATTCCCACGCTTAGAGGAAACGTACTTTCAATTAGCAAAATAACAAAAGGAGGAAACAAAGTGATTTTTGATAAAAGTGGTGCAATTATACGAAACAGAAATGGAATCATAGTGGCAACTGCAGAAATGAGAAACAATTTCTTTGTTCTAAAAGAAGAAACAAACGAAGAGGTTGTAAATGCAATAACTGCAAGTAATGAACAAATAAGTAATTTCGCAGATTCTACTGAAGATAAGAATACCACGAATGAAACAGAGATCACGAAAATGTTGTGGCACAGACGTATTGTGCATTTGCATGAGCAAGGATTGGACCAACTAAAAATGATAATATGATACAAGGATTGAAATATCCAAACCAAACAATGCCAACCTGTCAGTCTTGCATACAAGGAAAAATTACAAGAAAACCATTTCCTCGAATAGGTGAGCATCAATCAACTAGTCCGCTAGAATTATTACACGTTGATCTTTGTGGTCCATTTCCAACAGCCTCACTTGGCGGAAAACGTTATATGTTAACAGTGGTGTACACATACTTTCTTGTTCATAAAGATGAAGCAGCAACAAAACTAGAAGATTTTATAAAGTCAGAAGAAAAAAGAACTGGTAGACGAGTAAAGAAACTGCGTTCAGACAATGGTGGGGGAATTCATTGGTAAAGAACTGAAAGGTATCTTACATGATTTCGCCATCCAACACCAAAGAACTGCTCCAAACAGCCCACAAAGTAATGGGATAGCTGAGAGGGAAAATCGGACAATATTTGAAGTAACAAGAACTATATTGATAGATGCACAATTGCCCATTGGGCTGAGGCTGCTGCTACTGCCTCGTACATACGAAACGCATGCCCAACGAAAATCAACAAAAAAGTAACTCCACAAGAACGATACAACGGAAGAAAACCGAATGCAAACCATCTACGAGTTTTTGGATGTCTTGCGTATTACTGGATACCAGCTGCCAAAAGAAACAAATTATCTCCAAAAGCCAAAGTTGGGATTTTTGTAGGATATTCCAGAATACGAAAAGCGTACAGAATGTATGATCCACAAACAAAAGGAATCATTGAAACAAGAGATGTAAAATTCCTTGAAAACAAAAAAGGATCTGAATTACTGAATGAACCCTCTCCAGAGCCACAAGAATATCAAGATCAACTGGAATACATTCCAACAATGAACATACAAACTGACGACAACCATGATCCACAACATGAGGAAGCAGAACCAATTCCTGAGCCTGTAAAAACAGCGCAACCATTGAGACGGTCAGAAAGAATACAGGAGCTTAACCGAAGAACAGGAATCCCTAATTATAATGAGATGATTGAAACAGATTCATCAGATTCGGAACTGGAGGGAACCGAAATGACGGCATATGGCGAAGCTCCATTGAAAACATCAAAAATCATCACACCAAAAAATTGTGAACTCGCCACAAAAAGGACAGTGGTTAGAAGCAATGCAAAATGAAATTGATTCATTAGAACTACATAATACATGGAAGATTGTTCCACGACCAATTAGACAAAAGGTGATTAAAAGTAAATGGGTGTATAACTTAAAACCAACCCTGATGGAAGCATTGATAAATACAAGGCCAGACTTGTTGCTGTAGGAGCGGCACAACGACCAGGAATAGACTATGGCAAAACATACTCACCTGTGGTACGATTGGACAGCCTACGATTAATGTTGTGTATAGCAACAATCAAAAATTACACAGTGAAAAGTTTTGATGTAAAAAACAGCCTATCTCTACGGCAAGCTAGATGAAGAAATATTCATGGAAAAACCTCAAGGATACTCCACCAAAAATCAGAATGAAGTATGCCAACTATTACAAGGATTGTATGGATTAAAACAATCTGGAAGAATTTGGTTCAACACAATTATACAATATTTGAAAGAACAAGGCATTGAACAGTTAGAATTTGACATTTTTCGTTTCATAGAGGCAAGTGATGAAGCATACGTAGCACTTTATGTTGATGACATAATGATTATGGGATCATCAAAAGAAATTGTCCAAACTGTGACTGAAAGATTACGAAACAAATTTGAACTGACTGAAGGAAAAGAACGAATGAGTCTCTTGGGTTGGGAAATTGAATGGGAAGAGGACGAACAATCATATGTGAAAGAGATCCTAGAAAGATTTGGCTTTACTAACAGTTGTCCTGTTAAAACTCCCATGAACATGAATCAGAATTTGGAAGAATATGAAGATTCACCCAAGATAGACTCAACCTTCTATCAAGAAATCATAGGAAGCTTAATGTATCTAGTGACTGGAACTAGACCTGATCTGGCGTTTGCAGTAACTACATTGTCACAGTACATCAAAGACCCTAGACATCTTACAGCTGCCAAACGAGTTCTGAGATATCTAACTGGAACTCAGGATAAACAGTTAATCTATAAGAATGAACCAGGACAGTTACAAGGATATGCAGATGCAAGCTGGAATGATGGAAACAAGAATCAACGTTCAATCACAGGATATTTAGCCAAATTGGGAGAGAATACTATTTTGTGGAAAAGCAAGAAACAACAACATGTGTCAACATCAACAGCACAGAGTGAAATGACTGCTGTATCGATGAACTAAAGTGGTTAGTGGTTACGAGGATTAGTTGCTGAACTAAATGGAGCTGAATATCTACCATTGCCCATCACAATTTTTAATGACAACCAGGCAGCAATACAAGCAAGTGATAACATTACAACTTCCAACAAAGTGCGCCATTTCATGAGAATAGTGACATTGATTAAAGAAGAAGTGACATTGAACAATTACAAAATTGTTTACATGCCTAGTGATGAGCTATGTGCAGATATCTTGACCAAACCACTTTCTGCTGTGAAACTCGAAAAACATTTGAACAATATGAACGTTTATTAGTTAAGAAATACGAATAAGTTTATTTGTCATTTCTCAAATCTTGATTAAGAAAAATGCTTATGTTAAAAGCATATATTAATGTTCCAAGTATTTAGTGTGATGACTAATGTTTAGTGATGACTTGGACGATTCGCGGACTGACTCTATTGAAAGGGGGAAATTGTGGTTACAAGAGAGTCGTTTGCGAATGGTCCTCTTCCATTGTTATATGACGTATGTAACTTTCGTTTTTGAGTTGTTCAATAGAGAGGTTAAGTACCACGTAAACGCGAACGCGTGTGACGTTTCCAATCTGAAATGACGTAGCTTTTTCATTGTTTTCAGTTGTTAACAATGAAAAACCTACATTATTTCAGATTGGAAACGTCACACGCGTTCGCGCCACGTTCACGTGTGCTTAACCTCTCTAATATAATGGCTGATGAATGTTCGTGTGTTTGAGTCTCTGCCTCCTTTCTACACCTACTTCCACGCAGACAAAAGAAAGTTTACCAACATGGTTTGATTTAGTTGGTATTAACTGCCATGGTCATTTCAGGGCCGCAAATTTTGCCTCGCAAGGGTTCTTTGACGTGCAGCCGCCGGCACCAACGGCTTTACTTCCCTTCCGAAGGAAGTGCGTGTTCTCAGGATTTTCCCCCTGAAAAAATCCTCGTCGTCCTCGGCCGGGGTCGAACCCGCGTCCTCGGGCATCAGAGGCAATCACACAATCACTGAGCCACCGAGGCCGATCCCCAAAATGGGAAAGATACATAATATCTGATGCTTGCAAAATAAGAAAATGCTAAATTTTGTTAAAAGCGGTGTGTATGTGTATTATTGCGCTCTCAACTTCTTTCTTCACTACTCAACAATACGCACGGATCCACTTCACATGAAAGCAACGCTATCGCTTCCAAGGTAAAGTTGCGCGCAAAAAAAAAATGCTTCGGACAACTACGTGTACATCCCTTGGAAATTATTTTTCAAAATTATATAAAGAAATTAGATTTTTAAATGAACAATGAGAGGATGGGTGAAAGTTAAATTTGATTGTTAAGGTTGTTTGGGGAAAACAATGAAGATAAATTGTTGAGTTAAAAATTGAATTTATAGTTGTTTTATTAAATAAAATGTGCCAATTATTATTTACTTCGTATGAACTTGTGCTAAATTTTTGAGGAATTTATTTAAGAATTTACTTTATGAATTCTGAACAGTTTAAATAGATGGAAAAAGTTTCTTTACGAAGATTGGGAAAAAATGTAGCTGGATTGATATGAAGAAGTAGGTGGGCACATGAGCAAATTTTGTTTATGTAATTTGGACAACATCGAGCTCAACGAAATAACATATACATTTTGTTCATTGTTAAAATTTTTAGTTTAAAATTTTTTGAAGTATTTTCATCGATATTTTTGAATTTAACAAATTCACTAAAAATTTTTATTAGTTTGCTTGTAAAAGAAATTAGAAATTCCTTTATTCTCTCTTCTGAAAATGTCATTATTATTCTATGAATTCCTTTGCTTTGGCTAAATTACTCTTCATAATAGGAGTTAACCAATATTTTTTCTTTGTCACCCTGTGATATCATTAGACCGAGCTTTCGGAGAAAGGCATTGTATTCGTTTAATTTCTAAATCTAAATTAAAAATTGAATTTTTTTAATTAGATAAAATTTTGATGCGATTTTTCCGTGATATATTTTTTTGTTCTGCATTTCTCTTTAAAAATTGCAATTGTACTTTCAATATCTACATTATGTCTGAAATTGTCATGAAAAACATCGTCTTGTGGTTCATAATTAAAAATATTAAAGCTATTTAAATATAGATAAATCATAATAGATAATCACGTTAGACGGTTCAGTATTTAGATTCAACAATTTCTTAATGTGGATAATTTGATTGGTTAGGTTAGGTTAGGTTAGGTTATTTCTCAATGCTATTAATTAATTTTTCATAATAAATTATTGATTTTTATACAAAAATTTGTTATAAAGATTGTTTATACAAGATTTTAAAAGTTTAAATTCTAACTTTTTGATCAAATTAATCATATTAATTATGTGTTCATTTTAGTAAGGCTAGCCTTTGATTATACAGGTCAATATATTTTTATTGTAGGCTACAGGTCATTATATTTTTTATATTAACTTTTTAATGTCATCATATTTTTGATACCATTAGATTTACAAGCTGTTTTTTAATGTACAGGGATCGTTTCCTAAGAACAAGATAAGACGAAAATATTCTTAGAAGTTTTTTTAAATAGACGGCTTACGTTTCGAGAAAAATGGCTTTGAAATGTGATTGTAAACTGTGTAGCAAAAAAGTGCATCGAAGTTCCTGGTGGACATTTTGAACAGTTACTGTAAATACGTAAAGTACATACTTACTAGCTGAGATGGGGGTGGCCGTGGCCTGGTTGTCTCGTCGGTTGGCTTGGCAATCGATGGAGTTCAGCAACTTCAGGCGCGGCCAGCTGCTGGTTGGGTGACGGCCAGGGCTTAAGGGCCACCGCTGGCGGGACAGCTATTTGGGGCGCGGCTATTGGGGGACTTTGGTCTGACCCATTTGCCGATTGACCATAGCTGGTGTTCCAGCGGTTGGTACAGCCTCTGGCTCGTTTATCCCCAGCAGCTCCTCCATCATGAAACCCCCCGTGCTTCGGAGGGCACGTTAAGCCGTCGGTCCCGGCTGCTACTGTCATCTCGTAGCAGTCGTTATTTAATGGGATGGCGCAAAACTCCCTCGTAGGAGTAGGTGCCGCAGATTATCGCTTGATAATCTACCCTCTGTACTAGATACTAGCTGAGATGCCCGTCTTCGCCGAGCTTTTCAAGGGTTATCAGTATCTATCTACTCTATTTATTTGTTGGTTGCAGGATGGTGACTGAGAAGATTGTTTTTGTTATTATGAAATTTTATCTTTATTAATGTATACAAAATTAAATTGTGATATAATGAATTTTCTGCAAACATATACTTCTCTTGCGAATTACGGCATGGAAAATCTAGTGACTTGTATACAACGTTCAGCACTCAGTTTTTTTCTTTACCACGAGCTGGAGCTGCCAATGCCTTCATCGAATGTAGCGAACGAACTCTGGAAAGTGCAATGTACAATTGCCCATAGGAAAACACTGGACTCTGTGACTTGTTAATTGTCATTGCATAAGCTGGGCGAACAGGAAATTGTCGACGTTCGAACTCCAGAAAATGATCTTGGTATTAAAACGATTTGTCCTGCGTTATCCCCGCTGAGTATATAGCTTGTAGAACGTGATCTTTAAAGTCTGTTAGAATCATCCTTGTTCCATTAACCATAGAGCTGGTTAAATTTCGCAGCAGCATTACAATCATTCTTTTTCCAAGGCGTAATGTGTGTATTGGAAAGTTCGGAATCTTGATCTCATTAATAACTTCTATCGGAACATCGCTTCTTACTCTTCGTTTAAGTTTCGGTTGGTATGTAAAATGTACATTCTTCACCTTCGATCATGTTAATGATGATATCGCTGAGAACATCCACATCGGCATTTTTAGGAGTTACGATTGCCCTTCCGTTGACATTAAACTCATCCAAGCCAGCATTTACACAAAATTAATAAGCTCCATGAGACTGTCGGGTTCACAAAAGATTTCTGCAAGCAGCATGACGTATCTCTGTTCGTCCCTGGTAGAGAAGAAATAAGAAGCTCCTTCTCTATGGGCAGACCCATCCCCAATGCTGTGAGAAGAAGCTCCGCAAATGAAGAGTCGACTTTTATTGTCGTCAAGGCTCGCATATTTTGAGAAAGGCTCTTAGGATTGATACGGCGCCAAAGATCTGAGCTACTGAGCGAAACCCTTAAAATTTCATCTACTGACCCATGAGGAACGACAGTCAAAACTTGCCTGAAGTCGCCACCAAATACAACGACTTTTCCGCCGAAAGGCAACGTGCTCCCCTTGCCTGCTTCGTTACGGCATATATCTCGTATTGTATGATCGACGAGTTCAATTGCGTATCTGCTAACCAATGTTCTTCATCCCACACTATCATGGAGGCTTCTTGAATAAGCCTCGCCAAATTAGATTGCTATGAAATGGAACACACTAAATTTTGATGAAGATGGCGCGGAATGACGAAGCGTGAGAGTGCTGTGCGACCACCTTTGAGAAAAATTCCCTAAAAAATCGTCCTTGCCGCAGGTCTTCACACCCTTTTCTTTGCTCGATATTTAGCTTTTCGTCGTGCAAGTTTTCTTCGCTTTTTAGCAGAGTACGTTTCATTTTCTGGAATTTGATAGCGACTCCTGATGAATTCCGACGTAAGCTCCATAGCTATAAAAATACACATATTAAAAATCGCACTTTCCATCGTAAAGTTCTTGACACAAACACGACTGCCCTATTGTTCCGCAAACTTTGCCTTGCATTGCTGGACATCAGCTATATATTGTTGGGCCGCGCATATTGTTGGTCCGATGAAAACTCTTAAGCGTGGAATTCACTCAAGGTTTTGCCCGGCGGATCTGACCGGCGGGCGTGGCCGCCAGGCAGATCCGCCTGTGTATTTCATGGACGCTGGCAGGATCTGCCTGCCCGCCGCCCGGCCCGTACGGCCCATTTTTGCCGCGCGTGTATGGACAGATCCGCGAGTGAATGCAGGCGCACGGATGTGCCAGGCGGGCACCCATTTCAGCAACCAATGGGAAAGCTTTGACACACGTCTTTTGCGCAAACGTGACCACCGAGAGAGAAGGCCTCCTCATTGAAATTTAATACATTGTTACATCATTATAGATAGTGCTAATTCAGGGCTTATTATTGGTTGAAATACGAATAACAATGCACTGTCTATGATGATGTAACAATGCATTACGTTTCAATGCGGATGCCTTCTCTATCGGTGGTCACGGCATAACACTCAGTAGACAACTAGCATGTCTGCTTGTATGTGCCCAAGGCCGGGAACATCCGCCGGTCAGATGTGTTCAAAAAAACCGTGAATGAATTCCACGCTTTAAAAATACGCGTTACGGATTCTTCGCATAGTATAGTAGAATACCATGCAACTAGTGCGTTGTTTTTCCTTGTTAAAACACGCATGTGAGATTTCTCAACCGCGCTGTCACATATGACATTATCACACTTCTAAGTCATATTTCTCGAAACATATGCCGTCTATTAAAAAACTTCCAAGAACATTTTCATCTTATTTTGTCCTTAGGAAATGATCCTCCAAATAGCGCCCAATATTTAATTTGCTTTCTGTATATTTATCAAGATATTTCTGATATAATTTATATTTACATGTACAACCACTTTATTAAACAGTTAATATTATTATTATTATTATTATTATTATTATTATTATTATTATTATTAATATTTTTAATTTTCTTGCTTTTCATTGTTGAGGTTTAAATAAAATTTAAATAATTTAAATATTTTGCATTATTTCATGTGTATGAAGAACATGTGTTGTATTGTAAGACTTCTTTTGCTTATTTTAGCGTAATGACTGTTCGTTCCTGGACTTTATTATTGAATCATGTACGTACATATAAAAGATTTTACTGTATATCCGCTAATGTATTCCTATGCCATATTTTTAAATTGATGGCTACACAATTAAGTTTTGTGAGAAAAGTAGATGGAAGCAAAATGATGGAGACTTGTCTTAAATTTGAAGGTTTAATAATACCTTCTATATACGTGTTTAATCAGCATTTTGTTTTCTTGCAGTTGCACGTAGTTGTAAAAAAAAATAGAAACGTAAATCTCAATTTTTATTACACTGATAACTCAGTCTCGTCACGTGTTAAAAGATTTTCTTCTAATGCTTTTCAAACACGATAGAGAATCAAATCGTATTTACTTGACGATTCTTTCTTTTGATTGATCAGCTTTAATTCAAGAGAAACCAAATGTTTACTCTAAACATTTCTGCATTTATACACTACACGGCCATTGCTTTTTTCACGTTAAAGTAATCCTGAAGTAACTGACGATAAAGCAAATTCTCTGCTGATGCTGCTGTTATTATTACTTTGAAAAAAAAGTTCATTGTATCATTATTGAGATTACAGTTGTCGGGGTCCTTTAATTTTAAAATTGTGCTTAAAAACTTTTCTGGGTGAATCTAGACCCATTGACTCAAAACTTAAATTTCGTTTAGTTTTATTTTTATTTTCTTAATGAAAGCTTAAACCAAGGACTCCGGCTGATTAGATTACAGGCTTCATCGGAAAAGTAATTTTCCCAGAAAATAAAAACTTCATCAACGTCCGCCCCTGTCTGAGTAAGCTTTGTATTTGTCCTTAGGAATTCTGTGCGCTGAAATAGCGTAAATCTCCATGATTTTATACATTTCTTGTTTCTTTTTAAATTGACGCTTGCGGTACTTCTTTCAATGAACAAGTTACAGGGAAACAAGTCTGACCTATTTTCTCCAAAACTTGACTCAGTTGGCATCAAGCCTACAAAAGGCATTGGTTTTTGCAGACTGTATTAAGAGCACATTGATTTGAACTTCTCTAATGATGCTTATACAGGCAATGATTATATTTCAGTCGTTACCGTGCATAAGCTCAATTGTATTTTGTTTTGAAAAATTTCGTTACCTTTAGTTCATTTACTGCTACTGTAATCGATATAACAAAGATCATCATTAAATTAGATATTATCCTCATTATTCTTAGTTTCACAAGAATTAAGGAAAACGGTGTTATATCGAACCTTCGTCAGAGTTTTCATTGATAAAGGATTATCTAGAAAGTATATCTACTGAACCCTGCTCAATCCATCGATCCGAATTTCAATTGATATCGTTCGTGCTGTCTCAGTCAAGCAGAGATATTGGTTCAACATTGAAAGGAGAGAATCTATTAAATTGTGCGTTTTCCGTGAATTTGAACATTTTTTCCTTTCAGTACTCTATCCTACGAAAGTTTGCAACAATGTTTAACAACGGAATCGGAAATTTAATTGGGCACAACCAATCAAACTTTAGTTGAACGGAATATAGGCAATACCAATGACGTATATTAAAGATAGACTTCGAATCCTATTGTTGTAACTTGAAGCAAATTGGGAAGCTCCATGCCCAGAACTGTCATGGCTGAAAGTGAGTGAAGATGATACAAAACACATGGCTAAACACGAGAGTAGCCGATTAATAATTCTTTCACACGCCGATTACGGAGTGATAAGTTTATCTTTTCGTTTACTTTGTATTTGAAGTATTTTATTATATTTTATAAACAATTTTTCGATCATGGTTTCAATTTCAATTTCGTTTCGATTGTCTTTCAGTTACGTATTTTCATTTTAGTTACGTATTTTTGATTTATTTTTGTGGAAAATGATTCCTGATCCTTTTTCTTGTCTGTTTGTACAATTGTACGCAGAACAACTTTGAATAATGGTTTTGAATTAATAATTCCTCGGGGCCCAAAATCTTCAAAAACAAAGCAGCCAGACATCTAATTACTCCACGGCTCACTCCTGCCCAGAACTATCATGGCTCAATTTGCTTCACTTTTTGCCGCTGTTAACAATAGGATTCGGAGTCTATCTTTAATATACGTCATTGGGCAATACCTCCTAGAGAGAAGGCCTGCGCACGGAAACGTCATACATTGTTACATTATCATAAAAAGTCGTAATGTAGGGCTTACTATTGGTAGAAATATGATTAAAAATTACTTTTTATGAAGATGTAACAACAAAGCCAACTAGAAAGACAGGCCCGGACCAACGCCTCCTAAAGATAAGGCCTGAGCGCGAAAACGTCATACATTGTTACATCCTCATGCGAAGACATAATTTAGGGCTTATTATTGGTAGAAATGCGATTAAACATGTCTTCGGATGATGATGTAACAATGTATGACGTTTTCGCGCTCAGACCTTATCTTTAGGAGGCGTTGCCCGACGCGGGAAAGTCACCTGGCCATAGAAGTCCGAGTAACAATGTAAACATCATTGTTTCCATCTTGGTTTTTAACAATCAGTATTTTTTCGCTTGTTGAAGACAATGAAAGTTTGTTTGTTGGTCGGACTACTACGGTCAGGGACTTTTCAACGTCAGGCCTGTGTATTTCTCTTCTATTACTATGCCTCGTATAACAATGAATGCGTTTCCGTGAGCAGACCTTCTCTCTAGAGCGCATTCGGCATCGCGCAGAAAGTGTACATTCTGCGCGCTGTGCGTGAAGAGTCTGTTCGTCATGAGATTCTGCACTCCTGGCATCGAATCCGCGTTCTGTTCATTGCAGACTCTGCACTTTCTAGGTGCACAGAACGCACAGGGAAAAACTTCGTGCAGATCTGCAGTTTACTCGGAGGACACGGCCAACAATGTGTATCTCCGTTTAACTGTTTGCACAGACTAAACAGGCCTACGTCAGAATCCTACACTTTCTGCGCGATGCAGGCCTATTATCACTAGAAATGTTTGACGTAGAATACGTTCATATGTTTCGAAAGCTGGGATGCCACGCTTAAATCGTGAATATCACATATGAAGGCCTAAAAAAATAAATTACTTGCTCAAGAAAACTAATTTTCTCTTTATTCTAATATTCTCACTCAAAGTTATAGAACTAATTAAATTTTATTCAACAAAAAACTTGTTTCAACAAATTCAAAATGAAAACCTGCTACTAGGCTTAGTGTTGATCATGAAAACTTTAATAACGTGAAAAGTATTAAGGATAGAAGAATGAACGATATTGCATTCGATAGAGTACAAAACAAAGCATGTTTTAGACCTTAACTGACTTCGTGCTGACGTAAACGGCTGATGCAATCGCAGTGCAAAGTTGAGTCAGAAAATCTACTCTGTGGCAGATATTAATTTAGTCTATCTCCGGCTTCCTTTGTGCTAGCACGACGTTATAGGTGTCATTTGTTTTATCTTTTTGCGCTTTATAAAACAGCTTAAAATTAAACCTCAATATTTAATAGTGTCTGAAATATCGTTCTTCGATGTGTGGAAATTTCGTAAAAGTTACAGAATATCTAAATTAATGCATAATAAACACCAGAAAAATTATAGAAAAAGTCACAGGAAAACAGAGCGAGAGATGGGGAATCCATGAAAACCCGGATGTCCGATATTGAGCGTCAATTGGCTTAGCAGGAACACCTCAAAATTATCGCGGTCCCAAGGCCCTATACGAAGCGCCAATAGCTTTCACCGCTCAGTTCGACGCAAATAACGTATCTGATGACATATACGTTTCAACATCGAGTGACAGAATTCAACCCATGGAGGTCCATAAATGAGCCATAACCGTCAACATTAACAGCATCTTCATCAAATGTGATTTATGTACGGAGCAATTTATATGCGACATTTTGGGACTTGTGACTGACATTTTGACATTGAAATTCGGACATATTTTGTTTTATATTCATAAACAATGAATTTGGATATTCGTATGATGTTTGAGATAGAGTTTGGTTTGAGAAGGACTTGAAGGCACTAGTAGCTAACATTTCAACCGTTTGGCCACAAGGAATACACAAAGCCAACAAGAGGCGTACAATGATGAACAAAGAAGGTTTAGATGAAAATACAACAGACATTTGGACTAAATCTATAATTTATAAAAAAATAAGAGGAGAAACTGGCAGAATTAGATAACATATGCTTAGCCAGTACATAAAACTAGGCAAATGATATGCATCTTTACTGGCGGTCTCTGGTGTACAAAAGGATCCAGACACACTGCTAAATTGTTTAGCACAACTGTGCTCGAATGCAACAGGAAACTGGGATTAAGGTTATCTCATTCTCAAACATCCCTATCATATCACCCGATGCCTCTTCCATGGAGTTTTGTGGACTCGGTCTCCTTAAAAGAACACTTTCTGGATTATGGAAATCTGTCAAAAGGAGTGGAACAGAATCGACCTCGCTGATCACCGTAGAAGCCTCTTACAGTGAATTAAGACGTCGAGCAATTACTAGAAGAAGCGCCATCACATAGAGTAACTATAGGTAGTGGAGGAATGGGTTCCAGTAGAGCTACAGTAAGTGTATTCTCATCACCATAAGTAAGAAACAGCCATCCGCAGTCTACAACAATGATGTGGAGTATTTAATGGAAGCTTTGGGAGATAAACACCATCCTGAGGATTGGCGTCTTTTCAAATACAATAAAAGCTTAATTTGAAAGCAGTTCTACTACACTATAAGCTTCTTACCAATTCTTTTAGATTATGCTGCACACACGAAGGAGACTTATGCATATATGAAATTTCCACTGAACAATAATTTGTAGAGAAGCATACATTGCGGATATCCAATATTGACAATGTTTTTATTTCGATTGCACGAAGCTCAGTTGATTCTTATGGGACAGTAGGAATAGAGCAGACGATTACTTAATAAACCAGTGCCCAAAGAGAGAGAGAGGCACTGACTATGAGAGAGAAGAATGGATTTAGCCAGGCAGTGGAAACATTTTTTTTTTTTGTTTTGATGAAACATTTTCTTAAGTCACTGAATTGTATCCTGCAAGGGAAGGAACTTGAAAGGCAAGCATGCTAAGATAAAGTAGGGCATTAAATAAAGTAATAAATGAAAGGAAAAAAATCCACACCGGACTCGAACCAGCGATTAAGACTGTGTCGGTATTCTAATCCACTGTGTTATCGTGGTCACTGACAACAATACTGGCTAAATGTGTATTATGGACTTCTATGATGATAGCTATCCCTGGCCCACAAGTCGGGAACTTTCTTTTCTTAAATGATCAGCAATTGATGAAAAGACAGATGGAAATAGATACTGGAGATACTATTCCAATAATCCGGTATGGGATAAATTAATAAACGAAAAGAAAAATTCCACAATATATTAGTGCCGACCTTCTCGTATTACTAGCGCAATTCGCAACATCTGGTAGTCAGCTATGAGCAAGGTTAAAAAATGTACATCTGGGTTCAGTGCCGTACGCAGAGGGGGGGGGGGGGCGGAAATTGACCATCTTCCAATTTTGTCAATTCTGTTACATGTGGGACCCCTCCGCACAGGAACAATGCTCTTCCCCCGAAATAAAATCCTAGGTATGATGTTGTATGGGTTCTACAGTGTAGAATCTACACGAACTCACCGAACAGCAGATATGGCGTCTGGAACCATTCGTTGCCCTCCAAAGACGTGAGGCTAGCGCTCCCTTTCTGAATTGGATCCTTACAGTTGATGAAAAATGGGTGCTTCGTTCGTCAGTCGTTTGGGTCCTATACTCCTCTTTGATGGAGCACGATCCACACATTTCTATTAAAAAGCATGCAGAAAATCACCGCCTTGAGATACGAGGCCATCCCTCATCCTGTATAGTGAAAATAGGTTTCACTGGAAGTACACTAGCTGTTCATCTGTTAGGGAGGTGGGTCCTAAGGTATCAGTATTAGGTTTTAATATAAATTTTTTAAAGGTATCACAGATTAGGCCCCATCAGACTTTCAGATGTTTCGTCAGTAGGGTCACTTTTTGAGGGGCAAACTGTTCACTAACCAGGATGCTGTGATTCATGTCATCAGCAATTTCTTAGACCACTGTGATGCCAGCTTCTGCCATCGAGGCATTTTTGCACTGAAATCAAGCCAAGGGCAGATATTTTTCTGGAAAAAATGGATTTCTTCATTTGTTACTACTATTTTGTTATTTGTGTCAGAATCGGATAATAATTATGAAACAACCAATATTTAATAACGCAATTAAAACAGCATTTTGGGTTACTAAACACACAAGATAAACACCAGCTCATACAAATCACACCTAAATCGGCCAATAACTGCGTTTTAATTTTTTTATGATTTATATTTGGAGTCACTGAGAATATAATTTGGTTTTTGGGTAAAATTGCAAGTATTGTGGCTGACATGATGAGCTGGAATCAAATCAAAAGCTGGAGATAAAAATGAAATGGAAATTTATATAATTTTTGTTTAACTACAAAGTAAATGTTGCCTTAAACGTTATGGAAACGTTTCTTTTAATATAAGCATTGTAAAACAAAATAAGTATTTATGTGGATCGTACTAATGAACAGATTAAAAGGACAACACTCTTTAACCACAACTAAAAAAGGCGTAAAACAAGAAATAAAACAAAAAGAATGAAAAAAACAATACAACCTGTAAACGTCTTTCGAAAGCTTTGCTTTCATCTTCAGCCTTTAAGGAGAACCTCAAGAGATTCTTGAGAGAACTGACTTGTTTATTCGACAATCGACAATCGAACAGTGAAGTGAAAACAAAGACGCGAGTGGTCCAGGAGCCAAGCTCACTTTGCACGCTCACCTAAAGAGTAAACCAGAGGAGGTACACTGAACTGGGTGAGAAGCCTGATGAAGCTCTTAAGTTCTCCAGAGAAGAAGTCCCCAGAAGGGACGAGAGTCAGATTGTAGATTGACGAATAGAGTCCCCAAAAATCAGCAGGATCTAAAAGATCCAATAGTTGGGGAAGGCGGCCTTGTTAACGTCGTCAAAGCAGACATCCAGGATATGGCGCGGTCTTCGAAACCTGAGGGGATTCTTTACAACGAGTGGATGGTCCAGAATACCAGAAACTAGGGTGTTTTCATGATTCTCCATCTTGGGTAGCATGTTCTTCATAAGTGTCTGGACAAAGGTGTCTATGTGGGTCATCCCCAAATCGTCATAGATAGAGTGATTCTTGGCAACTCTTCTGTCAAGTTGGGCAATGGATCGGAGAGCAACATTTTGGAAGGTCTGGAGATCCTTCCACCTAGATTTGCAAATAGAAGCCCAAGCAGGCATTCCATGAAGCAAAATGGTACGAATCACAACCTTGTATATCAAGAGTTTGTTATCTACACTAAGAGCGCTGTTTTGCCCCAGAAGTGCAATCAAACTGAACTTCGCCTTCTTTGCCTTGTTGAGCGCATATTGGACTTGGCCGTTCCAGTTTAGTTTGGAGTCGATCATGACACCAAGATATTTATAGCTTTTTACCCACTCAAGTTTCTTCCAAGAGGGGCTTTGGAGGGTTTTTGCATTTGCGAGTGATAAATATGACCTTGCACTTTTTGACATTCAGCTTTAATCGCCACTTAGTGAACCAGCTCTCACAATGATGTAAAGCTTTTTGTAGTCGAGTGATGACATGTGCTGGGTTTCGTCCCCAGGTAATGATGGAACCGTCGTCAGCAAACATGTAAAGATTACACTTTGCAAACTTGGGGAAGTCATGGATAAAGAAGTTGAATAAGGCTGGCCCCAAGACAGAGCCTTGGGGTACACCAGTATTAACATTGCAGGGTTCAGACAAGGAGTTCCCAACCTTAACACGAAAAGTCCTCTTTGACAGGAAGGAGCGAACCAGAGCAATTAGATCGTCAGGGAACCCGTAGGTAATTATTTTGTAAATGAGCCCATCATGCCAGACTTGGTCAAAGGCCTTTTGGACTTGTTTATTGAATTAGCAAGGTATATATAGTGAACAATAACCAATAGAAACAAAAAAACCCTGAAAACGTGATCACCGTTTTGGTAACTGGGCCACCCATTGGATCAAACTAGATTCACCAATGGGGCCCCTGTCCGAATTTAACAGTAACTGCCTATCCGTTTTATTTATAGCTAAGCTTTCGTAAGAATCTAACAAGTATTTTTTATTGACCGATTTTATTAATTTCACACTATTCATATGGAATTCGTGGCCCGTATCCAGGGAAGCTTCGCGATGGCTGACTGGTTGCTTCTGCCTAATCTTGTGTGGTTCAAATGCTCCTTAAATCTTGTTTCTATGCTTCGGAACGTCTGCCCTTTGTACATCATGGGGCATTGGTTACTTTGAGCCTGGTAAATGCCTGATTTTTGCAGTGGTGGGATCTGGTCCTTAGGATTGCCCAGTAGTTGCTTCATTTGACCTGGATTGCTGAAAGCGAGAGAGACATTAAAGGGCTTAAGTATCGAGCTTATTCCGCTTATAAGAGCCTTGTTGTAGGGCAAAGAAATGATTTTCCGATTATTTATGTTCCTTTTAAAAGTAGTGATTCCTGCTAAGAACTTTTTAAACCTTCTTCTTCTAACTAAATCCAAAATAAGCTTGGACCTATACCCGTTTTGTTGGCCGTGTTTTGAATTATGGGTATTTCTTTTTTAAATTTGGACGGGCTCAATGGAATATTCAATGCTCTATCTATCATATAGATGAAAGCTGAAAGTTTTTGGTTCCAGGGATGACTGGAATCATTAGGTATGTAGTTTAAACTGTTTGTAGGTTTTCTATACACATCAAATGATAGCGACTCTTTAAACCTAGAAATCTTAATGTCTAAGAACGGAAGGCACTGATTGTTTTCAGTCTCGACCGTGAATTGTACTGACGGAAAGAAACCATTGATGTGCTGGACAAACGAACCAATGTCACATTTGGGTGTATCAAAAATCGTGAATACATCATCTACATACCTGTACCCAGTGTCTGGAAAGTAGAAATCAGAAGATTTTAAAATGTCCTCAAAATTTTTAAGGAAAATTTCCGTCAAAATAGGGCTTAAACAAGATCCCATAGGAGTGCCCCCAACCATTTTATAAACTTTGTTTTTGTAACTAAAGATGTTGTTATTAACGCATAAATTAACTAAATTTTTACATTCTCTTCTAATATTTTTTGTAATATCATTGTAATTTCCAATAATAATCTTTGAGGAAAAATTTATTTTTATCATTACAGTTGATAGATGCGAAATAGCAAAAACAGCTTCGGTGTGTAATTTTTTCCCTTTCTGAATAGGCTTGATGGGTTTCACTTAATGCAATATTATCAGGTTCAAGTGGGATGTTATTACCACCGATGAAATGTCATCGGATGAAACGAGGCGAAATGACTTCCTTTTTTCCCCTTTGCTCCTACAATAGGTGTCGTCCGTCATGGAGCTGGTGACATCAATTCGAAACAAATTAGAAGAGATAGTAGTAGAGTGGGGGTGGGGATGACTGGAGGGAGGGGGTAGGGATATGCGATTGCGTCGCGCCACTTTGGCTCGTTTTGTCTTTCATTGAAGTATTGTCGAAATAACTCAATCGAACTCCGATAACGAGGGGATTTTTGGTCTAATGCTTCACTTCCTCTAACACCGACGTCGTTATTTTTCACTTTATTAAAGCCGAGATGACGATCACGAGTCTGTGTACAAAATGATATAGACTTATAGCCGCCTTTATGAACAATTTTTAATGGTTGGGTATTTTAAAAATGTCTTGAAATGGAGGCCATTTGCGATAACACTTAACGTACTGATATTGAGTTGACATTATGTTGCTCGAATGGATCTGAAGATATAGCCTGGAAAATTCTTTCCTGTTTTCTTCAATAATTTAAACAATAGGTGACATCTCAAAAATGGCGTTCTCGTGGAAAATTCTGGAATCCATCTCTCTTTAGATAATCTACAATAGGGTTCTCTGCAAACCATTCTTGTCAGTGGACGAAATGAAAAAATTAAAATGAAAATTAAGATGTTGGATACACATTGCTTGCAGGAAAGCTTTTCGAAATCAACTGTTTACTTGTCGTAGCCGACGAAAATAACAGGCCACTGAAAAGTCACCTGACCATAGTAGCATGGCTATTAGAAGTTACACGTTGGTCAACTCCATTGTTGTCCATTGTTAGAAACGTAATTTGGGAAAACTGCTCTCACCAGAAGGCTTCAACTTCAAAATAGTCCATTGGCCGCCATGGATTTAGCTTATTTTTAATGGGGATCTTCGCAGTGCACGTTTCTCCTGATAATTTTCTTACTATATACTTTCAGGTGTTGTAGAAATTAATGTAAGTCTGGGTAGAATCGTGGCAAAGATAAACGGTAGAAGAAGAAAGACTCTTGAAATCGCTTTTATGTGATTTGCGTTTCGACAGATGATTTATTATAACTTCTTTCTTTTCTTGTCCTTCTTTACTTTTTCTGTGTCGAGGAAATTTTAAATAAATATAATAACTCTACCAATTGGGCTATCGCCTCTTTTTTCCTTCCATTTTTTTTCAAATAATATCATTACCTGGTGTTTGGAGGTTCATCTCCAGTTTATATTTATTATTTATTATGTGAGTTCATCAAACTTTCTGATGGTTGGATAGGAGAAATTATCGATCAGTGAGCCGGGTGCCCACTTCCCATTTGGTTTTCCACCTTGATAACTTGGTTGTCTTTAAGACACTTAGTGACAGCATGGCTGTACGGGTGTCTGCGTTAGCCCAATTGGTAGAGGCGTCGAGCATATTACACTCGAAGTTCCTGGTTCGAATCCAGATCGCAGAATTTTTCTTTCCATTTTTTCAAATAATATCATAACCATCAGATCTATTTGAAATTTATCTTACAAGGAGACTCCACGTATTCGGACTAACCGATTTTGATAAAAAAAAATTCTACGAGTAGCTTTCACCAATTTAAACACCCATGCAAGGCCATTCGACGCACTTCTCAAAATTTTCCGAGGAAAAAATTTCATAAAGTTTTATATAATCGCCTACACTTTATAAATGCACGAACTGTAGCATAGATTTTTATGCTAGAATTCTATTTTGTAGGTACGGTTTCAAATCCCGTCTTCGATAATTTTTTGTTTTCACTTCGTAATTTTTTTTAACTTGTTTGGGAATGTGTAATTCATTTACTAAATATATTTCCGATTTTCCAATTTGCTACCATCGTTTTTTTATAAAATGCATATAAGAATATTATAATTAATGATTCACAGTGATAAATAAGCATTTTAAAAAAGTTTATTTATCCACAGTTAATTATTTTTATAAATTTTGCAACTTTTGGGGGGACATTTAACTCACACAAACATTAAATAATTATTGCACCATGTACTTACTATGGGGTTCTATAGTTTATCAATCATCCTTCATTAACATTTTTAACTAGCACATTAGCCACCAAATTACAATTTCTTATTTCTAGGAGCAGAAGTTACGTGAATTCTAACTTCTTTTCTGTTTTGTTTTTTTAAATAGAAATAAATATAACTTGTAACAATCTTTCAGTTCATGTAAAAATAACCTTAGGAAATCGGAAATTTAGATTATGTTTAATTATAATGAGTAGACTTCGCCTGCGCAGTTTGAGCAGCAGTGAGCACAAGATCAATAAACAACGTTAGAAAAATGATTTGGAACATTTTTGGATTTGCTCAATAAATTTACAGGGTGATTACAAAAGAACTTCACACTTTAAAAAATTTATTACATCAAAGCTATTCAGAATAAAGACACACCACATACGAATTCTTAAAGAAAAACTCTTGAAGTTTATTGTGACACAGTTAAAGATGTTCAATATGCCCCCCTGTAGTCGAATTCGTCCCAAACCCGCATCAACATGTCTCCATCAATCCCACGTAATGCGTTCTTTCAGCTCGTCTAGGTCACGGTGGAAGGGGTAGGGTGAAGACCTTGTCCTTTACACACCCCCATAAAAAGAAATCACAGCGGTGGATTGGTCGAGCAAACAATAACCTGGAACTTGCAAAGTGGCCACCGCGGAGCCCCGACTTCACACCTTGTGATTTCTTTTTATGGGGGTGTGTAAAGGACAAGGTCTTCACCCTACCCCTTCCCCATGACCTAGACGAGCTGATAGAATGCATTACGGTAGCGATACGTGGGATTGATGGAGACATGTTAATGCGCGTTTGGGACGAATTCGACTACAGGGGGGCATATGGAACATCTTTAACTGTGTCACAATAAACTTCAAGAGTTTTTCTTTAAGAATCCGTAATGATAATGATAATGAATTTGAAAGGGGTGGTTGTCTTAGAACCAAGCACTGCGACCTCAGGTCTATTGTACTATCCCCTAATGACGATGAGAGAACGATTATGAACGGAAAGACAAACATCCATGCCCTGGGCGGGATTCGAACCCGCGACTCGCTGGTATCGAGAACGGAAAGACCTGTGCCTTAACCCTCTCGGCTACCGTATGTGGTGTGTCTATATTCTGAATAGCTTTGATGTAATAAATTTTTAAAAGTGTGAAGTTCTTTTGTAATCACCCTGTATAATGGGAACAAAAAATGGGTCTGGACAAACATTATGTCTCTTTTGTACAGGAAAATCTGCAGAAAAATTAAATAATTTCTTCACCGCTATCTGAAGTTACAGAAAATGAGGTTTTAAGATAAATAAAATTTTAGTTTAATTAAAGCTTTATTAAATTTTGACAATCATTGATGCTCCATTTTCATTTCTTTACCCTTTAAACTGTACGGTTGACATCCGTCATGTGACGGGTGGATTTCTAGTTAAGTTCTAATAACCATGATAGTAGTCTGAACAACAATCCAACTTTCATTGTTACCAACAAACGAAAAAACACTGACTGATTGTTAAAATCCAAGATGGAGATAACGAAGGTTGGATTGTTGCTCAGACAACTACGGTCAGGTGAATTTTCAGTCCCCAGGCTTGTCTTTTCGTCGGCTGCGCGCCCGATGTAATAATGACAACTGAAATGATTGCATAACTGAATGATAAAATAACCCGAAACTTGTGGATAATAAACATTATGAAAAGAATAACGCCTCTTTTCCACAAAAACTTTAATATGATAAAACACACAACTTTGTGTCGTATCATATTAAAAGTTTTTATGGACAAAATTTGTTATTCATTTCATCAAAGTGAATAACGATTATAAAATTTTTATTGTTTTTTGTGAACTTTAATTTAATGAATATGATTATAACACAACGTTAATCTTCATTTGTAATTTTATTTTTTAAACAAATGAGAGTTTAAGTTTGTTCCGACGATTTTATTTCAAGCGCTTGGCAAAAACAAAGAACTTGGCACACGTATGCCATAGATTCCAACTCTATACAAACGAAGCCTATATGACTCACAATTCGGTTTTATGCTTAGCAATATAATCAGGCCACTAATCGCACCACGTTATGTAATTCGAAAGAAGAAAACATTTAATATGCTTTTTCACTAATTGCTTCACTAATTAACAGAGCTGTTAATAAAATGCTATTGGAAGAGGTTTTTTTTTTACATGTAAAATGATAATGCAATTCATTCAAATTATTTTATGTAGTTTAAGATTGGTAATGCATATGAGGAAATGCAATTTCAAGCAGGTAAGCAACCAATTCAGTGGTGTGAAATTCAATTTGATTCAGATCTCTCGTCTGGAAATTCATTAATTCGAATCTCTTCAGGTGTGTGGAATAAGAACGGTTTTGAGAAATGTTCTAAAGCACTGAATAAAGTTTCATTATATTTAAATAACTTTTTCAAAACAAATTGAATATAAAAATATAGATAATAATACGTATATCAATCTTAACATGTTTCGCCTATTGGCATTCTCAGAGAATGAATTGATTTGAATTTTGTTTTAAAGTAATAACGATGCTTATGCAGCAATTGGATCTAGTCTTTGGCATAGCAATGGCTGATTAAGAAATTTAACCATAAAATATCAAAAATAAAAAAATAGTAAATTATCAAAATTAATAATTAAAAGAGTATAAACGAAAAAATCCCCCACGAAAAACTTGTTTAAAGGAAAAGCAATTCTATGTGGACATTTCATATCAGAGATCCTTCTGAACTTTTAAAAATTTCTATATTTTCAAAAATATCCAGTCTCTTAAAATTTCCTGCGAATTTAAAAATGGCCCTGGATTTATTATTCAGTGTCTCACATGGGATCCACACAAAAGCCTCTAATTTAATCATCACTCTCTTTTATCTTAGAAGGTGATGGCTTAATCGGAAAAGTGGACAAAAGCTCCAAGTTTACTTATTATACCTATAGTATTTTTTAAGAAAAATAATCATAACTCTTTAAAATTATCACACAAAACTGCTCACATACAAAAAATTAAAATTTTATTTATTAAAAATTAAAAAATAATATATATAAATTCAACTAATAATTTCAATTCAATTTAGCCTGGTTGCATGTCCTATATCTCCTTGCTTCTCTGCACATTTTTTCCAGCGTTCTGGGAGCATCCGGATACCGGTTCTGTAGAAATCTTCAGGTTGATGTCGAAACCACATCAGGACAGCCTTTTACACTTCCTCATTGGAGCCGAACCTCTGCCCTCCGAAGAACTCTTTCAATGGTCCAAAAAGGTGATATTCGCAAAGGGAAAGATCCGGGCTTTATGGAGGATATGGTAAGATGTCCCATTTGAGTTCCGTCAGTGTGTCCATAGTCAATTTGGCTGCGTGTGGTCTGGTATTGTCTTGCAGACAACAAACACCATTGGTAAGGAGTCCTGGTCGGTTTTTCCTTAGTGCCGGCATCAGGGACGTACTCAAAATGTCACTGTAGTAGTATGCATTTATGGTTCGACGTTCTTTCAGAAAATCGACATGAATGATATCCTTAATGTCCCAGAATACAATCGCCATCACTGTCGTTGCCGACGGTATCATTTTGAATTTCTTGGGTCGTGATCAGTCAGTGTGTCGCCACTCCATGCTCGCACGCTTGCTTTCAAGTGTATGATGATAAATCCATGCCTCGTCAGTGGTCACAACACGCCTTAGGAAGCTGTCACATTCCCTGTCATATTGCTGCAGCAGCATGAAATAGATTTCCATCCGGGCGGTTTTGTGATCCTCGGAGAGTTGCTTAGGGACCCATCTGGCACAGATCTTGTTGAATTTCAGCTTATCGTGGATGATGGTCTCCACACTGCCAGTGCTGATGTTCAGTATTGAAGCCAATTCACGGACATGAAACCGCCTGTTGTTCCTTATCAGCTCATTTGTTCGTGCGATGATACCTTCATTGACAGCAGTTACTGGCCTTGCCTTATGAGGTTCATTGCCGGTGGATTCTCGCCCTCTTTCTTTTGGCAACAAGCAATGATTCGGTGAACTCTTTTTGAAGTCTCTGATGAATTTCAGATGCTTTCACACCTTCGTTGTGGAGAAACTTGATGATTATTCGTTGTTCCACTTTGGTCGACACTTCGCTGTCCGCCATTTTGTTTAAACAAAGAATCGGTTGTCATGGCAACCGATGAGTGGTGCTGCATTTGCATGACAGGCAGTAGTTGCCAACAATGAAAGTTTAGATTTTTACAACAATGAAATTTACAAAAAATAAAGTCCAAGTCAAATTTGAACGCTCCTCGTATTTTGGCTTGCATGGTAGTATTATGTATATTATAGAAGTATAGAAAAATATGGATTTTATCAAAATGTTTTACTACTAAAATCAATAAGGTCGGAGACTGTGCTGATATCGCCAACCAGGCTTGGAGGAGAGGGGAACTATTTGACCGTGGCGCATATGACAGAAACGTAGTAAGCAGGAAGTAGCTCAGCAGTGCAGGGTTTTTCCAAACAAAGCGTGTCAGTAAACTGTAGTTATTCGTGTTCGTCGTAAGAACGTCGGTCGTCTATTACGGCCGTTGTTGATGCCGATGAGTTCAGTGGGACAAGAAAACGGGTGATATTTATATTTTGCCTAAATAAAAGGTTTTGCTTAGTTGATTGTGTGACATGTCAGTGTGTTGTAATTTGTTATTTTTTTAGAAAAAGCATTAAAAGTGTAACTTTTGTACTTAAGTTCTAGTATTTAGTTTGTTTTTTTTTTATTTATGAAAATTTGATTAGTTTAACATAGTTGTTAATATCGTTAGTGATTGTAAGCACTCCGATGTGATAACAATGGGAAGAGATTGTTTCTTGTCCCTTTGTTACGATGCGATTTCGGAGAACGGATGCTGAGGTTCGACAGCATTCCCACCCATAGAAAAACGTTTGCAAGCCTTGTTGGAGCCCGGCAGTGAAGCCGCATGTTTGTTTTTTTTTTCTTTTGGATTTTTCTAAGCAGTTATGTGAGCGCTGGGGCTTGTCTAGGCCATAGTTATACAGGGTGTCCAAAAAGTCTGGTAACATGGCAGATATCTCAAACACGTCGGATAGGCGAGATCTGATAAGAGTGGTTTATAGGTAATAGGAGGGTGGGGAATTCATTGCCGCACTCAAATTTGACTTTGACCCCCAAATTTAAGGCCACCCATTTGCTAACTCGAAAACTAATAAAGATAGAGAAAAATTTCCCATTGCTACCCTATAGAGCAACACCACATTAGTCTAAAATCAATTTTTAATCAAGTTGGCCTGGACAGATTGGCTGAGGTGTCCTTCATTGCAATTCAAATGTGTTAGAAACCTCAGCCAGTCTGGCCAGCCCAAGCTGAACTTGAGTGACTCTTTCTCGCTCATTTTCTCAAATTCTTTCAAGGGGAAGGGCATGATTAAAACTTGTTTTTAGACTAATGTGGTGTTGCACACAGTTTTATGAATCACCCTGTCTATTGATAATACACATTGATAATTATTATTAAATCATATTGTAAATTTAAGCCCAGCGTTAAAATCTAATCGACAAACCTGCCAGAAATACCCGAGTTCTCAGTCAGATTTCTTATATCTTACTATTTAAATTAATACAGTACTATAGTCATTACTTTACTATCTTGTGCCTACTGCATTATAATCTTTGATTTTTTTTAGCAGTTACTTTTTTCCTAATTTCTCTCAATTCTTTTTATGGTTTGTTTCATTATTTTCTCTCGATTGGAAATCTTGAATTTTTGTCATCTTCTTCTTCAATTTTTCATAATCATTCTGAATAATTTTATACATTGAATTGGGAGCTAAGTTAAGATTACGTGCAATTTCAGGTATTCTTTTCCCAGCAGCATGTAAGCCTGTATCTATCAATATTTTTGCATCCATCTTTCCCAGTGTCACTTTTATCATAAGACAACTAACCTGATCCAGTGCTTATTGCTTCTTATCTTTCAATAGAAATCGCCCTCTTCTCCCCATTCCTATTGAGCCGAAGAGGGACTTCGTTAAGTTTTTTTTAAAAACATGATTTTCACATAATACCATTCAGTACATGACTATCAAAGGAAAGGTTATTACTGTGTGATTGATGTCATCTATTTTGCATAAAGTATTAATTTAGCAAAATTTTATTTGTTCACAAAATTATGCCACCCAATAAATGCAAATAAAATTAATATCGAGAGTTTAACTATGATGAAAAATATTTAGCAATGTTTTTTTTGGAACTTCCCTAATTAATTTTCTTTGGTGCTCACAAATTTATGATCTGCAGAATAATTCTGATCAAACAGGATCCAATAAAATATTAAACAGATCTTTCCAATTCATTGGCCTATGTATGTACAATATAAATATACATAGGTTCTCTACAAAATATATTATTTCCATTATTATATTGATTATAAATTGCGATTACGATATGCAGCTCCATATTATTGTAACACTTTTTTCCAAGGAGATTTGAATATTCAGTCCCTCATTTAATTAATTCAAGCTGTTTTGATCTTCTAATTGATACGTTTTCGCATTATTTGTTACACATGTGATTTATTTTGATTTTACTTTTTCATTTGTGGTTTTTTTATCATAGCTAGTATTTCTTGTTTATAAGAGGGACAAGGAACTTGCCATTCTATTTTATTAGCCTTCTTTCTCTGTGATCCTGCTCAATTTTTATCTTTTTACTCTTTATGCTCTATTTTATCTCTGTTGACACCAAATGTTGTTTTCCTCTTCTGAGTTCTTTATGTTTTTCTAATAAAAATTTACTGTTAGCAATATTCCGCATTTGCAATTTAGTATTCATGTGGATTTTTTTTCTTATATTATACTAAGCAAAATAATGCACGGTACTTATTTTTATTGCTTAGCACATATAGATTTTCTGTCATTATATTTTATAGAATTTGTACGTTACTTGAATCTTGTTTGAAATTTACATTCTGTTTTCTATGTCTATAAGAGCCATTATTCCATGCCAAAGCGAACCTACCATTAAACTTTCAACATCAATGCATTCACTTATAATCTATTTCTGAAAGAAAATGTACTCAATTTCACTATCTTGGATAAAGAAACTGAAAAAAATTATTTTCTCTTGCAAATATCCGGATGGGAATCCTGTTGTAGTGTTGAACAGGTTGTTCAACTATCTGATTTGGATATTACATAAAACCTAATTAATCCAATTTTTTATTAAAAACTCTTAATTAGATTAATAGGATGAGTATGGCAACATGTCTTGTACGTTTATTTGCTTTAAATCTTTAATATAAATGTTATGCGTTACTGAAATATAAAGTCTTAGACAAAAACAATTGACTTTCCTCGAAAAGAATGTAGGAGAGAGTTGCATAAGTTGGGACATTTTCAAGAAAGTATGTTTTGTAACCACGCGGTATTAAAAAAAGACATAGTAATTTATAAATCATCAACCGAAGCTTTTAATACAATATAGGAAAAATTATCGAATTACTAATATATCAAATTAATCGTAAGTTATTTATAAGTTTTCTTATAATTGAAACGAGAGCCTAAGACGGTGCATAGCAAACCATAATATAAAATGAGATAAACCACTTAACTTTACTTAATGTTGATTTTGATATCAACTTTTGGCTGTTAGCTTCTACATGTCAAACAAGTAAAACGGACTTTATCAACGCCTCCTATAAAGAAAGCCTCGGCACTGAAACTTCATACATTGTTACATCATCATACTCCGTCCTTTGTTAACCGCATTTCTACCAATAATAAGCTCTAAATTTGATCGACTTATGATGATGTAACAATGTAGCCTATGACGTTTCAGTGCCGAGGCTTTCTTTATAGGAGGCGTTGACTTTATCCGTGGTTATGCAGGTTTCATGCGCCCCATTCTTTGCACTGAATACACGGGAAAGGCACCCGCAAGGGGATATGCCTACGGTCCTTGCAGATTATAGAAAATCATTCTGTTGTGGCAACTTTGTTAGCATCTTTTGTGGCAACTTTATTAGTTTCTTCTCTTTTTGATGTTCCTTGTTTGTTCCTTGAGTAAACACTGTCCCATCTTAGGAAATAGAAACTGTCCCGACTTAACTTTGAACATCATCTAGCACCCTAAAAATCTAATGGCGTACGAAGCACTTCCGTCGTAACGAAACTTCACATTGAAATACTTTTCTGACTGGATATGCAAATGATCAAAATTTCGCAGAAAGTGTCTGACCTTAGCCCAGACAGTAGAAGAGCCCACTCTTACGGTCACACATCACACGGCCTAACAACAGATGATTACGATTTAGGGTGCCATCTTGTTTGATAGCGCTCTTGGTAGTCCTCCGTGACACCCTTAGAACCCAACGATACGTTGAGGACACTCCATGGTCTTTTGTACTACCGTTTCTTTTGGAACATACTTTAACAAGATAACGCTTAGCTATACTACTACTACCTGCCTTTTCATGGGTTGTCCTTGTCTCTCCTATTGAGTACTGTTGGAGTATGATGGGGGAATCTCCTGGGACTGATCCAGAATGTCAACGAATTAGCTTGCCAATTTGAAGTCACTGGCAAGATATCCTTAAGAATATCATCCAGCAGTTTTATGAATCCAAGAGGTGGACCAACGCTATATTGATTTGTATTTTAATGAGTTTTCTGTTCAATAAACCTTCCAGCTATTCTGAACGTCTAATCACTTTCTCCTCTATACATGTACATTGTAAGTAACAACTTTCGTGCCAATTGCTTACTTTTCGTGCGTCAATTTCATTGTCAATGACAGAAAATCTACATATGTTAAGCTTATTTTACATACACACCATAAAATCCTCAATTCTAAAACTCATACATTTGAAAAATTGGAAGCACTGCAGAATGGTACCTACTATTAAGCCGCCATATTTGTTTTTCCGTCAAACAAGATTAGATGTTGGCATTAGTTTTCATTATTTTCATTCATACCGGGTGTTTCAAAAATGACCGGTATACCAGTATATTTGAAAAATCAATAAAAACAAACGGGCAGCGATAGAAATACACCGTTTGTTGCAATATACTGTACTTGGGACAACAGTAAATTTTCAGGCAGACAAACTTTCGAAATGAGTTCACGGTGTATTTCTATCGCTGCCCGTTTAGATTTTTCAAATATGCCGGTCATTTTTGAAACACCCGGTATGTATCTTTTTCAATATGTTCTTTTTGATATAACAGTAAATCTATTTATTTTAATATATTTTTGTATTGCTTACATACTGTTAAAGTTTTATTTATAAACTAGTAATTCAAGGTCTATATAATATTTGGTTTCATCATATAATTTCATCACAATTCTGATTGTTTCCTAAATTTCTATTGTCCTCTTCCTGCAAGTTTAAATTCAATTAATATTCAACAAGTTAATGATTAATAGCCCACTCAGGGACTCGACTGGATGTATTTTAATATTTTAACGACCAATGACGTTCCATTAATTCAGGATTTTTTCGGAATTAATTCATTAAAAAGTAAACTTGCTTTCACTGAAAATTGGCTCTCTCTCCGCTGGAATAATAAATTGGCGTTTTAACCTACGCTTGCAATTTGCGTAACACAAAACGCAGCAAAACACTCTTGTTTCCATGAAAATGAAATGCTTACATTAACAGGATTCTCCCATTAAATAATTAAATAATTAATTTTCATAATGGTGTCTCACTGAGAGAAAAGCTATTTTCATCTTTGTGTTCTTGTTTCATAGAATTCTCTTTGGAGTGTACGACATTAATTATTTTTATAGTCATATATCACAAAGTAAACTAAATTCTTATTATGTTTGAATTATAAGTGTGTGCCCTCAATATTTGAAGATTTCTAAATCATCACGATTCAAGTTTATTAGGATTATGTATTAGTGTTAATAGCAGAAAGGTAAATCCACGTTAAACAGAGCGAAGTCTAACTCCTCCCCCAAGACGATTTAATTGCTATTTTTTTCCTATATAATAATTTTCATTTTTTTCCTAAAACGTCTATTTCACGGCCCCTTTGCTAGGAGGCATTTGTGAATGGCGTCATGCTCCGTAGGGAGAAAAAAGGAATTTACTGGAATGAAAAGCGATGTAAATTTAATAAGAACTTAATCTAGGTGAAACTTCATTATTTCTTTTTTTAAGAAATGATATATTCATCCCGTTAAATTTATAAAAATTCTGATTATAAAAAAATCCTCCTTGAAATTGCACCTTCTCTCTCTCTCTCTCTCTCGACTGAAGTCGCTAAATGTAGTGTGACTCTTAAATTGTATTGAGGTCAACGTTGTCATTTTTTTAAACTTCTTTAATATTCTCGATCATTAATGAGAGGAAGAAAAAAAGGTTGTGACATCTCGAAAAATAGTTTAAAAACGACAGGATTATTATGTAGGTTAAAAGTTTAAAGGGTTTTTGCTGTTAGTTATTCATCATTGCCTTTCCTTCATTAACTCCGTGAGAATTAGGATACAGCTTGTTTTTATAACTTTAAAACGTCAACTTTTTATTTATAAAAGTAAAGAGTGATTACTGTAATTATGATATGAACAATATAAAAAAAAGTTTCTTTTATTAATTATTATCTCCTTAACTTAAAGCAAGAGCTTTTGATGTTTGAACAACCTCCAAGGCATATACAATCAAATGGCGAAAAGTCATGTAGCACAAGAGGCTAAGACCTCTGAGGAGATATCGAATTTTGCTGTCTGGATTGCCATCCACATATCCCTAGTTTTGGTAGATAAGGTTAGGTTAGATCGTGGGTGCGCAGGGTCCTATCCAACATGTCCCATATTGTTCTTTACGTCATGAAAATCAGCAAACACCCCTCGATTTTCTTATGCTGCTATGAATTAACTCAGATAGAGCTTTGCCAGTAACCCTAAAAAGTTTAACGTGACCTGAGACTCGTGAAACTAGCATACTACAACCGACCGTTAGGCATGTATCACGTCATCGTTATAAAGAAACTTACCATGGTAAAATACTAATTACTGTTGTTGATAAAATTGCTCACCAGTACTTATGTGCGGAATGTTGAATCGAATAGGCTACGATGAGAAATTCGAATAGATAACGAAATCTTTAGCGATGACTCAACATTTCACAAGAGTACAAGGTCAACAACCATCTCAATTTTTCTTAAGGGGTGGTTTCATTGAAGATCGGGTTGTTTGTTACACATTTACCTGCTGATCTTGTTGAATTGAGAAGCCGAATCTACGCCGCAGCTGACGGCTGACATAGAGGCTAGAGTTTGGAATGAAACTGACTTCCAGTTGGATTCTGCCATATCATGAATGCAAGTCAAATCGAACCAAAATTATTACTTGATGAAAAACTGGTTTGCTCTAAAATGACATCTCAGTCGATTCTGTGCGTTGTCTGATAAATTTATAGTTGCTTTTATAGTTGTAAAGTCTTTTTAGAACCATTCGTTGCTGCAAGTTAATTGATGTATCATATGCCAAATTTTGGAATGAGAAAATTTCCAGATATCGTAAATGTACCATAAAACACGTACAACTGAACCAGTTTCAATAATCTTGGAACACATCGCAGCCCTACAGGATATTTAAGTCGACTGTCGAAAGCAGTATTTAATAACATGATATTCGTTTATGCTACATATACAGTCCAGTCAGTAGCCAGAATAACCACCTTTTGTGCCGCGGACAGCTGCGAGACGGGCAGGATTGACAGGGATGTGAAGCCATGCCGACTCCAGTTCTGTGGCGAGCTGTCGTAGGTTGCGCGGTGGAGGATCCATGGGGCGAACAGCCCGATCGAGGTGGTCCCACAGATGCTCTTTGGGGTTTAAATGGGGTTTAAATCCGAGAAGTTTGGGGGCCAGGGGAGTACCGTACACGCATCCTCGTTTTCTTTGAACCATGCACGGACACTGCGCGCTGTATGGCACGTCGCATTGTCCTACTGGAAGATGCCATCGTGCTGAGGAAACACAATCTGCATGTAGGGGTGGACATGGTCTGAAAGGACAGATGTGTACTTCCATTGATCCATGGTGCCGTCCATAATGATGAGTGCATCCAGGGAATGCCATGAAAACATTCCCAGACCATAACTCTGCATCCTCCGGCCTGAACCCTTGCGGCACATGTTGCAGGGTGTTTGTTTTCTGACGCTGAACGCCGTACATGCCATCGCCCATCTGCGCAATGGAGCATAAACCGTAATTCATCGGAAAATGCCACCTTTCGCCACTCTGTTGCTGTCCAGTTGCGGTACTGACGTGCAAATGTCGGTCTTTGTTGCCGGTGACCAGCCGTCAGCATTGGTGAACGAACCGGCCGTCTGCTGCGGAGCCCCATACGCAGCAACGTTCGCTGGCCTGTCGTTGAGGATACACGTTTGGTAGCCCCCTGGTTCATCTGGGAAGTCAGTTGGTTCACGGTTGCACGCATCTATGGAACCCGTCGTTCACCTGTCATCTATGGCTCGTGTTACCTCACACTTGAACATCGCTGATTTTGGGTATTGCCATTCTGCCATGCACGCTACACTTTCACCACGGCGGCACGCTAACAGTTCACAAAACTAGCAGTTTCGGAAATACTGCCGCCCTTGGCTCGGAAGCCGATGATCATGCCCTTTTGGGGGGTCGGATAAATCGCTATGTTTCGCCATGACTCTAACAATTGCAATGTTTTCTGTTTCCCTCTGACACCTTTCGTATATCTCCACCTCTGATACTGCTACGTATCTTCTGGACGTAACCATTTTCCGCTGATGTTGAACGTAGGGGGTGGTCACATTAATGTGACTGGACTATGTATTAGCATTGAAAATTTCTGAGGGGTATCTTAATGGTACCATTCGATCACTTGCCAGTGAACCGATTTCGATATCTTCGAACATCTTCGAGCTCTCTTTTATATTTATTGATTGGCGAAAACAGATTATTAAAAACTTTTGTTTTCGAGAAATCGATTCGGACTGATGGATGATCGGACTAAAGTTGAGCCGATACTCTCTGGTACTCGATATTTCAATACCGACCAACTTGAATATTTGATAGTATCCCTCTAAGCTGCGCAAGGGCGCAGTTGCACGCTAATTTTAATGGCATTGCAATAAATTCCACAGAATTATTTCCTGCGTACTCACAATCAATGGATATAAAGCGTCTTTTATATAAAGTGTGCCCAAATGAAAAGGAGACTGAGATTATATCGAACGAATATTTTAATTACAGAATATTTTAAGTACAGAATATTTGACGTACAATTAATGTGTAACAGACGCCTACACGTAATTTCCTTTGATAATGATGAGCTGATCTCAGAGGGTAAGAAACGAATGACTGCTTCATTGTTGAAACTCCTGGGTTGCATACGGATCCTTTTTCCACGGTGTTCTGCAGTTTCTTGTCTCAGGTGAACCGATGGCCTATCAGTGATTTTTTTTTAAGGGGCTGAAAATATGGGAATCACATGGGGATAATTTTGAGGACTTCCCATCGAAATGTTTCCAGCAGGTGAAGGGTCTTCTTCGCCACAAGTGGCTTAGCGTTGTCCTGGAGCAGCATTTCGAGAGCTTCTCTGCGCTTGTTTTCGAAGGCCCGTTTCGGCTTCAGCAACGTGTTGCGGTACCGTTCAGTACTGTTTCACCCCGTTCTAGCCAGTCGAGGAGTAGGGGTCCTTCTTCGTCGAAAAAGAAACTGAACATCACTTTTCCGGCCTTCATGGCAGAGTGAACTGTTTTTGGACGTGTGGAGCCGGGATGACGCTACAATTATCGACAAACATTTACCAACTTCGATTAGATACAACGGCGGCGCTACCGTGAAAGTCTCCTTTTCACTTGGGCACACCAAATGCGTCACATGTGAAAGTACAAAGCCAACTAGAAAGACAGGCCGGAGCACTGAAAAGTCACATGACCAAGATAGATCAAGCAACAAACCAATCTTCATTGTTTCCAACAAACGAAAAAACACTGATTGTTGAAATGCAAGCTAGAAACAATGAAGATTGGATTGTTGCTCGATCTACTTTGGTCGCGTGACTTTTAAGTGCCCCGGCCTGTCTTTTTCGTAGAAAATACGTGTATTAATGAAAATATCAATTTCGTTTATTTTTTTACAAATAAAAATATATCCTATCAGAATTCAGTGAAAGAAACAAGAAACATGGTGATTACTATAAAAACGAAATTTCGAAACGGACTCCAGTTGAACATCCGGATGATCTAATGACGGAAGAGTAAACACACAAAAAGAATGAACTCATCCTATGAAAGACGGAAGAAGTATAGCTAATTAAAGAATGTTAAGAAAGCTAGTTGCATTCATTTTTTTTAATAAACGGATGTTGAACATTAGTACATATTATTGTCACGTGCTTAAATTAATCAGATGCGGTTACATTAACAAAACGACAGTTTTATTCGACTGAATAAATATTAAAGTTATAGACAACCTTTGTCCAGAAATTTATAGTATACAGGGTGATTCAAATCGTGTGTAAAACAATTTAAGGGGGTATTATAGAGGTCAAGGTAAACACAAAGTCCTATGAACATGGGTCCGAATTTGAACGATAACTGAGATATTAACAGAAATAAAAATGCCGCCACCAAGATCAACAAGTTCGGCGTGGATTCCACATGCGTAAAAACAACGGCAGAAACCACAAGGCAGAAAATGTCCTGACGTCAGTTCCAGCTTTCTTCTTGCTGCCCGACAGAAAAATTCCGGTTTTTTTCGAGTTGGTTTGAGTCATAGCCTACAAAGATAAGAGAATTTTCTGTCGGGGAAAAAGAAGAGAGCAGGAAGTGATGTCAGAACATTTTCTGCTTTGTGGTTTCTGCCGTTGTTTTTAAGCATGTGGAATCCACGCCTTAATAACTCAGGTTCTGTAAAGCCTAGATTAATGAAATTTGGGGGAATAACAGGGTACATTAGACTGTGTATACCGTTAAAATTTGATCGAATTCCAACAAGAAGTTTCCGAGTTAGGCCGGGTCACACGCCGACATAAATACGTCGTAGGAAAAACCTCGACGTTCAGCCGTTCAAACTGAAAGCGTATAACGCTGCGCAACTTGTGATGTCGTTTCGCTATTGGTTTAAAGCATGACATCATTTGAAGTAGTTTCAGCATGAATGCCAACAGTATCGAGCTTTATCACGTAAAAGTATGGCAACATTTTAATAGCCTGGACTTATTTTATCATATAGATAACTAAACTTCCTCAGCACTCCTACAAAGCATTCGCTGTTGTACATCGCTCTCTTGTCGGCCATCTTGATGGCGGGCCAATCACTCTTCTGATTGGCTGGATGTTAGGCGTACGATCTAACGCGACGTAAAAACATGGATGAAGAAAAGATGGATGGGACACTCCATTGCCTTCCTCAGTGAGTTTGATTTTGGGGCGACATCTGGAGCTTTGCGTAGTACTAAATATAATCGTCTGCTTAGATTAGGTTAATAAAATTAAAAATAGACTAAAAACAATAAAATAAAAAATATAAAAAACTTTCTAAGCACACTTTTATCTTAAAAAGCCACTTAATATAAATTTCTTTTTTAAACAATTTCTAGTACTACGCAAATCAAAACCATGGTGGTGAAGTTTCGGTTTAGTACTACGCAAAGCAGAAACTGAAACTATTTTTTTTTATTTCCCAGACAGTTCTGGTTTAGTACTACGCAAATCGCCAGAGAACGCCACTGAAAAAAAACTCACGCTCGATGAATAGGAGTGTCCCATCCATCTTTTCTTCATCCATGGTAAAAAGTTGAACAAAATTCAACTTCGGCGTAAAGCGCGGCGCCAAGCTATTTAGCGGAAGTACATCAATGGCGTCGTTACGTCGGCGTATTTACGCGGCGTTTTACGCCAGTGTGACCCAGGCCTTACTCATTCAACATCATAACACGTGTTCACTTGTGAGTACTAACCAGCAGTTGTTACAATTTTGACTGCGTGACTTGGAAAATTTCTCTGGAGCGACGCTGAGCAAGTAGTCGCTGCTGATAGCGTTCGCTGTTCACAAGCATTGCTCACAATAATCTCGGAGCTGGAATGGTTGTTATCCTTCGTAAAAATTTCCTTCCCTACCAAATTGTCTTCTACTAAATGGTTATTATAGTAGAATTCAGTGCTCATCGACCGACTCTCTTGGAATCTGAACTCCTTCTCCCTTGTTTTACTGTTTTCGGTTCCCATCTCGCCTCTGCTTTCGTTTTCGTCTCGTGTCGCCTTCCACTTTCTTCCTGTACGTCAGTGAGCTCTTCCTTCTAGTCTCTCATTTGCCTCCCCCTGAGAACGAGCAGATGACGTCACGAATGCTGTGCATGAATGAAAATCTTTCACGATATTTTCTTAAATATAGCCATGACAATTATTATTATTATTGGACATTTATAAAATTATTGCACAAAATTAATTTTTGTTTGAATTTTTTTGCCCACAGTTGAGTTTGGACCGCGCATCTCAAACGAATTTGAGAAACTATGCTCGGTATCCGATATAGTATTTAATACTGGGCAAAAGTATCGAGTACTCCTGAGTACTAGAACACAAACGTTAAAAATACAGGGTGGGCCAAAAGTCACGAAGGGGTGGAAAATGTTAATAATTTGTGTAATTAGTAAGTAATTTTTATTTTTGATTCAGATTCTGACAGAGGAAGGACGGGAGATTGACTATGGAAAAATTCACCACTGTACAACGAACCAAAATTGTGGAGCTTTACTTTGAAAACCAAAGGTCAATTGTTCTCACGCAACGAGCATATCGCAATCATTTCAACAGCAGGACCGGACTATCGGAATCCATGATCCGTCGCTTGATTAAACGCTTCAGACAACAGGGTTCTATGATCGACTTCCATCTCATCTCGAGAAATACTGAATTCAATTGGCCTTCTCGTTCGCCTAACCTCACTCCGACAGATTATTTTCTGTAGGGCTATCTGAAGGACAAAGTGTATGTGAACAAACCACAAATAATACAGGAGCTCAAAGACAATATTCGTGCAGAAATACGGGCACTCGGATCAGACGTGTTGACCCCTGTCATGAATAATGTGCTACACAGGGCCCGTATCTTAGAGACTCGTAATGGCGGACACCTAAATGAGATTGTATTCCACACATAAGTGTAACTAATCTCCCTTCCTTAGTCGTGAAATATCAATGGATACAATTAATATATAAAAAATTTATTCACACTTGTAACTCCTTCCTGACTTTTGGCCCACCCGGTAGAAATACAAGCCACTTAAGTTTGAAATAACAGAATTACATTGATAACATGAAACAAAGTGAATTTGCCGATGAACTTGATATATAATATTTTATAATATATTAATATCAATCGAGTTAAGTGATTTTAAAACTTACTAATTTCAAAACTGAAAATTATGGAACACAGAAATTTGTACTATTAAAAACAATTAAATCACTTTTTCACGTTTTTATGCATATAAACGTTTTCTTTATACTTCTTATTCTCTTAAGGATCTTTCACAAAAGGATCTTGCTGTTTTCTTTCTCCATCGGACTGCAAAGCAATCGATTTGCACTACATCAAGAAAGATTGGCTTCCGAGAGCATCTTTTAAGCCTGGAGAAACGAATGTACAGCACCAGGACCACACATAATCATCATTCCTTCTTTACACATCGGGCTCGACCTTGTAAAAAACTTGGTAAAAGCCATGGATAAGAACGGACCAGGATTCAACTAACCTGCATTCAAGTACACGTTACTATAAGAAACCGTAGCCAATTCAGCTTTTTCTTACTAGGGAACATCACGGAGTGATATAAAATTCCGAACCGAAACTAATATAGCTAACACCTATATCCAATAATGATATGGATTATTGTCGTGCATTTTTATATGGCACAAACAGAGTGGAGAAACGGGAGGTATGATGGATAATTATTTAATTGTAGCAATTGAAATAATACATCCATATAACGGAATAAATAATAAATAGCAGAAAAGCAATCACAATCAGCAGTTTATCAGTCCAATTCGTTAGCTAATGTCGAGATTGGTTGGTGGTTGGTCGTGGATTGTGCTCCTCGGCGTCCTATCTCCAAGTCTTGGAAAGATCGTCTGGCTTCTAAACAAACGTCCCCGAAGGATAACTGTCCTCTGAGTGTGGGACCCTTGCATATGGCCAAGATTGAGAAGCGACGTCTGTCACCGCTACACAGGATGGCGGCGATCTTTGCAAGTTTATCGACCGTGCGAGGTGGGCCTTAGAAGCGGCGTCGCTGTCCAAGCGCGGGCATTCTGCAGGGCGCCCCGCGAGAATACCGGCTAAATTATCGATGGGTAGCACGACTTCTAAGGACTCGATCCTCCACGGGAAGTAATGAATAGGCGGGAGACACTCGGTCGTGTCTAGCTGAGTTTCGATGGCTTCGGATTCGGTCGTACGATGCAGAGCAACTGTTGAGTCCGAAAGTCCGAGCAGCGTCAGTTTGGAGTCGACCTCGTGTCGTATTTGTGCGGCCGAACTATGGGGATTCGTCTCCGGTTCCTTTTGCGCAGTCAATGTCTCCCTTTCGGCGTCGTATGTGGCGAGTGGTTCCTCGGTCACTATTTCATCCAAGGGCGTTTCCTCTACGGGTTCTCGGCTCTTTTGTAAGCTTGAAATAATGTCCGTATTAATGGCAGAATTTATACCGACATCAAAGTATATATGGGAACATTTAATTGCACTTAACTTGGAAACGTTAGAACCAGTCTGGGCCCTCTGCGCTCTCCTGTCAGGCTGATAGCCCCTGCTTCGATTCCGGGTGACGTTGGGCACCTTCGCACCGGTGGGCCCATACGGGCGTCGTTCCTTCTCGGTCGGGCTGGATCCTCGCCGCCGTTGAAAGTGACTGTTGGGCCGATAACGTCTCCTCTCTTTCTTGCTACTGTCGGGTTCTCGTACCTCACGATTACGGGCAGCGGGCTGGGCAACCGCGCATTGATGAGACCTCCATGGCCGGGGCGGTGGGCATGTCTTCGGAGAAATAATTTCAAAGTCAAGTTTATAATTATCCAATTTGTTACTTGCCCTTGATGCTTTCGTTCCTCTTGGTCCTCTATGCCCGGTCATTGGGGAAGGATGAGATCCATCTTCGTCCGTCTGATCCGCTCGTGATGGTTGCCACATACTGTCTGCGTGGCAACCATACATCATCTCCAGCGTCTCTTTTTATTTGGTCTTAGAGGATTATGCGCCAATTCTGCGCACTCAATCCTCCAATCACCTTTCTTCGATTTTCGCTCTCCTGCTGGATCGAGTCGATTGCAGCTAGGGGTGCTTCTTCTCCTTTTTTCTTTCTCCGATGTCAAATCCTCGGAATTCCGTTTTTCTTAGTTTCTCTTCTTCCGCGGATTTGACAATTATACAAAAATTACGTGCCAAGATTGATATTCAAAGACTTTATAGGCACATTAAAACCCCATATACAAGGCATAGTGGAAATTCCCGAAACAGTCGAATAACTTTAGAACAAAATATGCTAGAGCCATAAAAGTCAGGTCTATCTATAGGAAAGTGGCCATGCCCGACTGAATAAAAGCATCGCCAGCACCCTAGTATAAGCGCTGAAAAGTTACGAAATCTAACTCTTGAACAATGACAGATAGAGATAAGGTTCCAATTACAAAAATGTAGAGCATCACCGATATAGTAGAAATCCACTCTTTGCATAAAGAAAACAAAAGCATAAAACTTGTAAAACGGTGAGAAAAAAGTCATGTATGGAATAGGTTACCACATACTGTCGTCAATGTACTTCTTCTGGACACCGTACGTTGGAATATTCACGTGTAGAACAACAAAACGGACGAAATCGCTCTTATTTAATACTTTACGAAGTGGAATATTGAATAAAATTAAATAAAACAATCACTTAATTGCCACTCCGATTATTCCCTCCCGCCCATACATCGATTTTTTCATCATTTCTGAAACAAGATCTATTATTTACATTCTTTACAATAGTGGTAAAAAGAATAGAAATGGTAAAAACGTAAGTAAATTTTACACTATGCATATCAAAAGTCGGTCGTTCTTCGAGATTGCGCTCTTAAAACATGCATATTGGAAAAACGGTCTTGAATCTTGGAGAAGAAAATTTATTATGAGTGGACTTTACATATTTTAATCTTGTGATGTAATTTGTCGTTTCTCCACCAGCACATAATCTGAAGTAATTTTGTAAAAATTTTTCCAAGGAAGGAATGCAAAAACATTTTTCTAAGGAGGTTGATCTATAAGGATTATGAGAATTCGACTGATTTTACATCTGGCGTAACAGGTTTAGGTTTATTAGAAACTTTGCGTCGACTACTAAGGTTATTTTACGTCTTTTACACAAGTTATATCCGTACTCAGTCCGAGACAAACACAAACATTCATGCCCACGGCGGGATTCGAACCCACGCCCAAGTGGACTCGAGAACTAGAAAGCCTACGCTCTAGCCCTCTCGGCCACCTGGCCGGCTCTGGCGTAATAGACGCAATGAGTTTTTCATCATTTTGTCTTGAATAAGAATCAAAGAGGGCTGCTTTATTTGCTACTTACGGAAAGCATGCACTTGTGAATCAATTTTTGATAATTTTTTTGTTATTTCTTTCTGAACCAGAATTTTTAATTTGAATCTTTTCGGCCACAAAAATATTCTTTTGGGCCCTTGGACATGATGTTTTATCTTGAAAGATGACCCTCATAGGCGAATCCCCTCAAAGAGAAGATAATAATATACTGAAGATATACTTCAAACAAATCGTGAATACATTATTTATTCAATCGGGACAGATCTGATTTTTATAATGGCTCTAGCTCCTTTTCTTCTAAAGTTATTCGACTGTTTCGTAAATTTCCTCTACACTCTGTATGTGGGTTTTTAATGTGCTTATAAAAATCTTTAAATATGAATCTTGGTACATAATTTTTGAGTAATCCACAGTAGGTGTTAGCTATGTTAGTTTCGGTTCGAAATTTCATTATCACTCCGTGATGTTCCCTGAGTTAGTCATATTCGTATTCAGCATATCGAATTCATTAAGAAATGACTTTTTTCATCTCGGAAGCATGAACTTTTTGAAATTTTGTTGCACAGTGTAATAAAACAATAGGCGAAAATTAAAAATTTCTTCATTAAAAAATCATGATTTTTATATTTTTTTCTGGAGGTATAAACCATGGTAGTGTTAATTAAGGCCGTTATTTAACACGAAATCAAAACATTCCCTTTCTTCGTCTATATTTTAATTTTTAAATACATCGCCAAGGTGAACACTTCCTGAACACATTTTAGAATTTCATGTGGATTCAGGAAATCCAATGCTCATGTTCAAAAACAATTTTTTCTATAAAATGCACTTCAGCTTTTATATTTTTTATTTCATGTGTATTATAAAGTATTAAAGAAGTTTATTTTTCAGGATTTGTCATTTTTGAATTTAATATGAAATCCTTTTCCTTTTGCAGCGTCATTAATAATTGATGCTTTTATGTTTGATGTATGAGGTTGAGCTTGACATTTCATTCCGCTCATTTCACCGTGAGGAGGTGGAAAAATGTGTGTCGAATGTTGTTTGCCAGTCTGCTTCAATGGTAATCCGGAAGCTCAGTGAAAGACGAAGCGAACCGTGCTCATAGGTACCTAATGGGAAATGTTGATTTGTGACGGGTGGAAAAAACGAATAAAGAGTCCACACAGAGATACACAAAAGGATAGCAATTTATTAAGTAATGATGCATTGGGAGGCGGTGCCGAGCTTTTTGTTGGGAAATCTTAACTCGAATTACAACTTAAACGATCTGCTGCTATCGTGTATAAATTCCGATGTGTTTCCCGAACAGATGGGAAATCAATAACGACACATGGTGGAGATCATTTATCTGAAGAATATTTAGAAATGAATTTAGTAAAACGTTTTTGTGTAATAAAAAGTAAGGAATACGATAATCGCTGGTATTAAAAGCGAAACAAGATTATAAATTGTAAAAGGGTGGACAAGGAGTAACCATCAAGTGTATTCCAAGATAATTAGAATTTTTTAAATTAAAATTCAAAAGATCCATTATGAAAATTTCAAAAATTGTATGTAAATATTATTACTACTTTATATAAGCATATAAGGATTATTGCGAACATCTATAAAACATATGTAAATTTGTTTGCAAAATAGTTTGAGATCATGTGATTCAAGCCTGTACTTATTTAAGAAGGAGTTGGATGGCTCTAATCGTAGAACATGATTAGCATGGAGAAAAAGAACGATCCAACGCACTTCGAAAAGGGACTCATTGTTGGTGCTCGTCTAGCTAGAGCCACGATTAAAAAACGAAGCAGCTGACTGGATTATCGAAAGGTGCGATATCTAGAGTATTGAAATGATCCACAGTCTAAGTCTATAAAGGGTAACCAGTCGTTCAAAGGCAATCAATCATGAGCCAGACGGCCGTCGTTTAACAGAGAAATAGAACATGCAGTGTGCGAAATTGCATGCAAGAATCTGAGACAAAAAATGAGTTTCCGAGATAGTCACTTCCAAGATTTTTATTGAACCACGCTTACATTTTTTGTGATTTGAAGACCTTAAATTATATGAATATATTAATAAACCTTTTAGAATTATATAGGACTTTTGGGATTGCTCCGTAAAGCAGCCTCAACATTGATGCAAGTGTATCTTTTATTTTCTACAGAGTCCGCCAAAAAGTGTATACACACTTTACTAGATGTCGATAATTTTTACCGTAACAGCATTGACTGAAGACGATCTCGATAAAAGAAGACCACAATTGCTACCTAGACATAGGGGATTACTAGGGTATTACTAATAAGAGTTTGTTAGGAAATGGATAAAAGCAAATTGTTCGCCGTAATCAAAAATATATCAACGCTTATGATAATCACTTTGAACATCTGTCGTAATTGTAGAAGTCAAAGAGGACTTATATTCCTCGCTTGATGCTTGTATTAATTTAGTGTTACAACTTTTATATAGGTTTTTCTTTTGCTGAAGTGTGTATACTTTTTTAAACAAAGCAAACAACGACGTCCCAATTTTTAATGCTTGCAAAAATCCTATTCAGATAAAAAATAAAATCTTGTAAACATTCCAAGGAGGAGCTTTAGCAGTGAAGCAGAAATGCATTTATACATTTATTAAAAAGAAATTAATCTCCTTCCCCCCGAGTAGGGTAAGGCAAGTAGCAGATCCTGCAGTCATCTATTTTTACCCTTTTGTCTGCATTTTTTACCTCTCAGAACGTTTTTTAATCAAAAAATTAATTTTCTCGAACGCAATATGTAAAAAATATAAAAAAGCTCGTAATTTCTTTCCTTTCTCATCATTTCCGAACTATGATATATCACATGCCATATGTTTCCATAATTCTAAAGACCAAGTGACTGCCACCCCCGCAAATCCTACCCCAATGGAACAACTGGGCCTAAACTTCATAGTAATGTAGATCTTGCCTAGAGGAATCTGGATACTGAAATTCACGCCTTTACGTACCTAAATAGCACATAGATATGTTGTTCTCTCTGAATCCCACCCCCGTAATTCCGACCCCTGTGTACCAATCAAAACCAAACTAAATAAACCATTAAGGAATGACATAACGAAGTACCGAAAGGTTAAACTAAACCATTCGCGGAACTATATTTTTAAACAGCCCTATGTTAACATTGTAAGTTTCTAATGGACCATAAAGATACCATTAAACCATGTACCTTTGAATCAATTTCGACTATCATTAATTTTACGTTATATTCATTCATGACACATCATTCCAAATTGTTTGATATATCACATGCCATATTTTAGCATTGAAAGTTCCATGAACCACAATGGTTCAACTAAACCAGGTTCCTTGGAACAAATTTCGACTATCATTAATTTTACGTTATATTCATTCATGACATCATCCCAATTTGTTTGATATATTACATGCCATATCTTATCATTGAAAATATTTTAGGGTGTCATAAGGGTACCATTAGAGCACGTGCCATTGTTTCGATTTCAACCATTTTCTAAATGGTTCATTCCTGGAACCATATTTATTAATTGGCGAAAATAGTAATTTATATCCGCTTCTATCTCATCATTACGATTTGTTTGATATACGTATTACTTACTATATCTCTCTATTGAAAATTGCTAGGTGGGGTCGTGAAGGTACCATTTGTGCACGTGCTATTGAACCGATTTAGATAATATTTATGACTGGTTCGTGCCATGTACCATATTCATCGACTGACGAAAATAATAATGAATAACCGCTTCTATCTCGTCATTACGATTTTTTTTTCTAACCGTATTAGTCGAGCGAATGAGCTAACTCTTCCGGCATTCGTTCATAAGACTTATAAACGGAAATAACAAAACGGAACTTATTTTCTGGACACCCCTCGTATTAAAAGAGGTTCCTCAGATTCTGTATTTTAGCTCCCGGAAGTTGTCTTCTATGTGGATAAAGTTGTGGTACTTGTAGTAATAGAGCTTCTTACAACGTTTGCTTACATTTACCTCTTGCCAGTAGCCTATCTCGTCATAAGATTACGCAAAGAACACTACTCCAGGATCTCCTTTCTCTATTTTTATGTTGCAAGCTTTCTGTCTTCGTACTGGTTCTCCATTCACACATTCCTTACGATGAATAAGATATATATTAATGAGAGACAGACAATAGAATATTGCTGTAACTTTAAATGGTGTGTTTCTTTTAGCGTTTTTAATGAGCTGAACCCAAAAATCTGGGGTAAGAACAGCTGATGTGAAATTTATTATTTTGTATAATCCCAAAATCACGGTCATAGTCCAGAGAAGTATGGCCTAGTCATAAAGGCCTTATGTTCAACTTTATCAAATACTAGAAGAGGTACCCGGCGTTGCCCGGGATAATTACACTTGCACAAACTTTTCCTTTCATTGTTAGTCATGAGATATTGATTGTTGGTCCATGCAGAGCGTTTGTGAATTGCGTGTTGATACCATTGTTGATACCTATTGTTGATACCTACATTATCAAATATGCAGACGTCATGTAGAATCCTATATGGTACAGGAAGCTTCATAAAGCATAAATTTTATTTTGGCTTCCCCATGAATCGGACCAAGCTAGCAAGACAATTGTCTTATTTGTGTTTAAATGTGCATGGATTCGCCATTGGTGTCGTATATCCTAAGATTATATGTACTGTCGGCGGTAAAATCTCACATTTGTTTGAATGTGAAATGTTAGGAGAGTTTGCTGGAAATTAAAAACTACATTCTATATATGTTGGTTCTCCTTGGCTGCAGAAAAATCAGTTTTCATGGCAAGTTGGGCAATTTGAGATTTTGTTAAATGCAGATTTTTTCCTGTACTACTTTTCAGCCATTATTGTCTCTTATTTTCACAAGCTACCACTCAAAAAAGCATACTTCACATACACTATCTATTCAAAAGTAATCGGACACTTCCGATTTTAGACGTTTTGTCGAATATTTAGAAAAATACAATTAATTAAAAATGAATACTCCTTTTAATGAAAAATTGAAAAATAAAATGAAATAATAAAAAATAAAAGTCACCCAATGTGGAGAAAGTCTTTTGGCGTCAGATATGGAAAAAAAAAACACAGGTGAAGAGAAACTCTTATAGAATAACAGTCACAGTAAGATACACAAGAACAGACGACGCACATAAAGTAGGAGAAAATCTGGTGATGAGGGTCCAATGATGAGAAGCACAGTTGAAAAAAGTTCATGAAATTACAATTTGAATAAAAAAAAACGTTTTCGAGATCATTTATCTCATCTTCAGTTTATCAAAACTTTTGAAATAAAATTTCAGTTAAATAACATAATAATTAAAATTGAAAACAATGAGTGTTAATCACGGTCATCGAGCTTCGGCCATTTTCCATTGTTTCGAGAAGCTAAGGAAAACAGATCGCGCCAGATGCCGCATAGATCGCACCAGGGCCGACCGTGACCTGCGATAGAGGTTTTTCATTGAAACTGAAATTGAAAGTAAAGTTTCTGTTCTGTCGCTGCAGGCGTTTTTGAGCCGATTGTACATGCAGCGCCACTTTTCAATAGAGTTCCCGCCCTATTGGAAGCTAGAAACTTTAGCTTCATTTTAACAATGGAGCTCGATGACCATGAATATCTATAGACCGTGGTGTTAATTAAAAGTGAAGAGGTATTGTTGGTTGTTGGATTGTTGTGAACAGGAGAGTATGTTGGATTATGTATTGTAATTTTTTTATTTTTTAATAGTAATTTCCATTTATTATTAATTTCTATCGATGGTTTGGCCAAATTGTTTTCATTCGAAATAATGTTAATGGTCTCTTTTATTAGTTTTATTTTGTAATTTGTTTTTTTGCCAATGATTTTGACTTTGTTCCAATTTGGATTATGATTTTGGCTAATACAATGATTAACTAGATGATTATTTTTGTCTTTGTTTCCAAGTGCTCTTTCAGGTTCTCTAATTCGTGTTAATAATTGTCTTTTTGATATACTATGTTAGTGGTGCTCCATTTTTCTTTATTATTTAAGCAAATTATCAGCGTAAAGAAATATTAATTTCATATTGACTTCATATCAGCGTAAGAAGAAGAAGTTGATACCGGTGTCCGATCCAAAATAAAAATTTGGAGAAAGCCCGTTATCGTTTTGTTTGTTTTTGAGAGCAACTGAAATTCAACTCATTTTATCGGCGATATCTTTCTGAATTTTCACGATATTTTCTTGGGCTTTTTATAAGAGTAGCTCTATACATTTGGCTAACAAATTATGCAAAAGACAATTTGGTAACGCTTGCGCATGCTCATATTTCATCAAATATTTAATATTTTTATATTCTGATTGCAGGATGTTGTCTCTACTGTAGTTTGTAAAGTTTTCTGAAAATGGAATTGCATTGAGTTGAATACCCTGCATGTTATAAACAAAAAACTTACGAAAACATTTCGACTTTTTTTAAAGAAACCATTATATGTCACGGAAATCCCCGATCATCGTAGATCACGACGGTGGAATCGGGCATTTCCGGACACGATCGTTTGTGCATTCGGAGAGAAAGGAACGACGTCAGAGGTTGCGTTATCAGCAGACAGCCAATAGCCAGCAGGAGGGAGTTTCAAAAGCGCGAAGCTTGTGAAGGAGAACGGGAGAGAGGGATGGAGTTCGACAGGAGGACGGACACCTGATCCGACTGGAGTCCCGACAAGGAGTAACCGTTGTGGCCGAGGAGGAGGAGGGCTCTACTGCGTAGGAAGGCAGACGGACGGAAGAAAACTAATGCCGCCCGCGTCCCGACAGCGCCAGCCGACCACGACTCCGTTGGCGAAGGAAAACGAGCCGCACAGAGAAGTTTTGGCGGCGGAGGTTTTGTCAACGTGGCAGACGGACCAGGATAGAAACGATTCTCTACAACAGGGTCCCGCTCCAGGCTCTCCTCAGCGATTCATAAGGTCAGTGTCCGAACAGGCTTGGTGTTTGGTGCACGTTAATTACTTGGTGGGCGAAAACGCCGTATTATCACGAGCTGCTTTCGTGGATCTATGGAAGCGTGAACTGCGCACTTCGTCGGAAATTAAGTGTGTGTGGCCGTATGGCATGCCCAAGTATTTTTTCGTGTTATTTAGGCTTTGCTTTGGCCTATTATTAAATTGGGAGAAAGTCTTCTCATGCTGGTAGTGTTCCGTATTAGGAAGTGCTAGTTTTAAGGTCAATAATGTTAGTAAAATAAGATATACGTTCTGTGGAGTCGGTATGACATGGGTTTTAGTGTTCTTTATTATTGTAAAACGTTATGCTTCAGAACGTGACTTACAAGTATATCCTTAGACTTACGGACTATTAGCAGAAGTAATTTTTGCTTTATCTAAGGACTATTAGCAGAAGTAATTTTTGCGGACTTTGAATTATTGTATTTTTCTGTCAAGCTGAAAAATTATGTAATGCTTTATTTCATGAGCTGGAAAATAGGCTCCGTGCATACCACGGGTGGCAGCACTGAAATTGGCGTTTTTCGCCATCTGGTGACTAAATTTGTAAGTTATTGAATGAGATCCTGCCCTTCCATGCTGTGAGTTACTGGATATAATGGCCAGTAGAAATTTTTTGTGGCTTTAAAGCCCTGAGAAAACCCAAAAGAAAAACCACAAAATGCAGTTTAGAATGCAGTGATCAATACAAGCAGTGGAAACGACTCATTCAGAAAATGCTAATTTTTGTCGCCAGAGGGGATTGAGGTCGGAAATATTAACTCCGCACGGAGCCTATACCGGATACGGACTGAACTTTGATGCTTTGTTTGAACTATAATTGGTATCACGGTCTATAGATATTCATGGTCATCGAGCTTCGCCATTTTCTATTGTTTCGAGAAGCTATGGAAAACAGATCGCGCCAGGTGCCGCATAGATTGCACTATTCCCGACCGCAACCTGCGATAGAGATTTTCATTGAAACTGAATACGAAAGTAAAGTTTCTGTCTGCCGATAGGATGGCGCTGCAGGCGCAGTTGGGCAGATTGTACATGCAGCGCCACTTTTCAATAGAGTTCCCACCCTACCGGGAGCTAGAAACTTAGATAGCTTCATTTTAACAATGGAGCTCGATGACCATGAATATCTATAGACCGTGATTGGTATTCAATATATGCTTGTCTATTGTTGAGAGATTATTATGTGTACGCTTAATGTTCTGATTGTTAAGTGTTTTTCATGATTCTATTGCTTAAGCCCGTTATAAAATGTCCGAGTGATTATTTTAGACAAATACAATTGTAGGGGAAAAAATAGTTACCACTATACTAAGGCAGGGCTTAATGTATTTATGGCTACCATTATTTAAATGATGAAAATTTAATCCTGGTAGTTTTATACATAACTTGAAATCTATTTTTGTGTATGCTATTTATCATTGTTACTATTATAATTCGCAATAGTACTGATAGTAACCTGATATTTATAGCTCCTCATAATTTGGTTAAATTAGAATGTTTAATCCAATTTCTTAAATCGATAAGAATTTATAGTTTGTTACTACTGGGTTTGTTTGTTGTAATATATATATTAGCAACATAGAGCCTTTAGTTTATTAGTTCTTAATGAAGATAATAGGGCGATGAAATTATGCTCTTAATGTTTGGGTTGCTATTATCATCATCATCAATGGTAGTCCGTGTGACGACAGGTTCGTTAGGAAGCTCATATTCTCCTCCTCCATTCTTATCTGCTGTGTGTTTCTTCTTTCATTTTTTGGTAGGATCCTCCTTTGAGTAGGCTGTCCAGGATTGTAATTCTTTTTCTTCTTCTTGATGGCTTTCCATCTATTCTGCCTTCAATTATTGTTTTGATGATAATGATTTCTTCCTGTCTTAGTATGTGGCCAATCCAATTGCTCTTCATTTTGTTGATAGTTCTTATGATCTTCCTGTTCTCCTTAACTCTTACAAGCACTTCCTCATTTCTGATTTTTCCGTCCATTTTATCTTCTCCATTTTCCTCCATTGCCACATCTCGAATGCTTCCAAAGCACATCTCTCTTTTTTCCTTAGTGTCCAGGATTCGCAGTCGTAAAGGGCTGTGCTCCAAACGTAGCATTTAATTAGTGTGTTTCTTAGCTCCAAATTAAGTTTTCCAGTTAGAATAGAAGGCTTTCTTTCCCTTTCGTATCCTTTCTTTTATCTCCTTGTCGCATCTTCCGTCTTCTTGTATTATACTTCCTAAATACGTGAATTGGCTTACTTGTTCCAGTTTATTATTGTCTATTTCAATTTTGAGCTTTATATTCTTTTTACTTATGTTCATTATCTTTGTCTTATTTATGATTATCTTCATGCCATATCCCTCACACGTTATACTTAGATTGGAGACTAAGGTCTGTAGTCCTTCTTCGGTATGAGCAATAATGGCTATGTCATCGCCAAATCTGATGTTTTTAACTATCTTGCCACCAGTATTGATCCCTTCTTATTCTATATCTTCCAGGGCCCCTTGAATTATTTCTTCAGCATAGATGTTAAATAGTGCAGGGGAAAGGCAGCAGCCTTGTATTACTCTCTTGCCTATGTTACACATCTCGCTTAAACCTGATTGGGTTCTAACTCTGGCGTTTTGATTTGGGAATAGACAAAGATTAGTTTCCTATCTCTCCAGTCTATCCTTAGCTTTTTGAGTATGCTCATTAGCCTTTCCCATCTGACGTTATCAAAGGCTTTTTCAAAGTCTATGAAGCATATGTTAACGCTATTCTTAAGCTCAAGGTTCCTTTCTATGATGGACTTCAATATTCCGATGGCGTCCCTTGTGACCTTGCCTTGTCTGAATCCAAATTGTTCTTCGTTAATTAAGCTGTTAGTTTTGCTTTGTAGCCTTCTATTTAATATTCTAAATAGTATTTTCGATGCTTGTGAGATTAAGCTTATGCATCTGTATTCATTGCATTTTGCTACGTTTTGTTTCTTTTTTAAGGGTATTATGATGCTTTGTGTGTAGTTTTCTGGCCATTCGCCACTTTTATATAACAGATTACACAATTTTGTAATCTCTTTGATTCCTCCTTTGCCTAGTGATTTCAGGAATTCTGCAAGTATTCCATCTACTCCTGGTGCTTTTTTGTTTTTCGTTTCCTTGACTGATTCTTCAACTTCATTTCTGAGAATCTCAGGCCCTTTTTCATCTTTTTGTATTTGGTGGGACTTTTCTATTTCAAGCTTGTCCGGCTTAATTAATTTATAACCAGTTAATTAAGAAAAATTCCGCGATCTGGATTCGAACCAGGAACCTCGAGTTTCATACGCTCGACGCCTCTGCCAATTGGACTATCGCAATTGATTAAGATTGTACTAATTCATCAAGACAGTAACAGCCCAGATAATACTGACTGACTGGATAAATTAATTAGAGGCGTTTTTTGCCAAACACATGACGAATTTCTAAAACGTGCTAGCAAGAGCCAAATACTTTCCTTGGTGTTATATTCGTGTCAATGCTTTACTAAATAAAGATTGCTTTGTGATGTTTTTATCTTAGTTTGTGGTTTCCTTCTTTGTTTTATTATCCCGTTGCGCACCATTCTTTGGTATTTTCTTAAGCTTAATTTTCTTTAGTTAGTGGATTCATTTAGGTTGGTTCTTACAGATTTCATGTTTTGTATTCTCAGGAGCATCAAAACGAAAGCATTCAATTCATTGGCTCTTTACTACCTGTGTTTCTGTTGATATCGCAACGAGATTGTTTGCTAAGTCTTCGTATCGCCCAACTATGACAAGATTTTTCCCGGAGGATGCGGAACACACCTTTCCTCATCTATAGTAACTGGCCAAGGCCCGATCATTTTTTAAAGGCAACTGGATTCTCCATAAGTCTTGCAAACTTTTATTTCTATTGGCCCCAATGACAATTTCTCGAACTTTAACTGCTGTGGACCACATTCGGTACATGTCGTTCTCCTGCCTCATCCCGTATTCAGGTTCGACCATTTGACTTTGAAAGGGTATAGCGTGATTCATCGCTCCAAAGATATCATTCTACAGGGTGTAACAGAAAGGATCATCACATTTAAAAAATCTATATTTCTTTTAAAAATAAAGATACAGAGGTGGACGACATATTGAAATGTTTGTAATAATTTTAAGTTTTGATTATAAGTGCTTGATGTGTCCTCTTCCTGCTGCACGGCACGCATCTAGCCGATAATCAAATTCCTCCCATACACGCTGAAGCATATCTGGAGTCACTTCACGAATGGCGGATGTTATTCGAATTTTTAGCGCCTCCAGATTCACTGGAAAGGGGGTACAAAACACGGTCTTTTACGCATCTCCACAAGAAGTCGTCACAAACAGTGAGGTCTGGGGATCGAGGTGGCCACAAAAAAGCTTTGTGTTGTGCGTTCGCCATCTTGACAGTAACTGACGGGACTTCCCTAGAGACTCTACTGGCACTGAACAAAAACTTGACGTTCCCCTCTTTCAAATGGTGTGCGGTTCACTGAGCTGCGACCAACGGTTGCCGAGCTATTTACGATTGAAATGTGATGAACCTTTATGCTACAACTTGGAGTATTGCATTGGCCAGCAAATTTTTTCCTTACGTCACCACGTTTCACGTTGACAGTGGTAATATTTAGCTTTGGTTTATTGGTCGGTTTATTTGAATGTTTGGCGTCGACTACTAAGTTCATTTTGGGCGTTTTACACAAGTTTTATCTGTACGCAGCCTGAAACAAACACAAACATCCATGCCCACGGTGGGATTCGAACCCACGACCAGGTGGACACGAGAACTAGAAAGCCTACGCCCTAGCCCTCTCGGCCACATGGCCGGCTATTTAGCTTTGGCAACAGCTCGACTTTTTTAACCTAGAAAATGGAGCTCCGCCAAAGTATTATGATATTGATCGTAGACTACACTTTTTGTAGGTTTTATTGGAATTCAGTGAAATTTTATAGGAACATTCGATAATATTTCCAATTATTATTTGTGCTGTACAGATCAGATTTGACGTCCTTCTCGACCGCTTATGCGAGACATTCTCCATGTCCTCTTCATAATTGACTTTCCTGAGGTTTTCGCAACTCTTTTGATGATCTCGGTCCAGTTATTTCGGAAAATTTTTATTGCTTGGGGCTCCGTTGTCTTGGCAGTTTTATATAGCGATCAAAATTTTTCACTTTCCATAGTTTGTGGAACGCTTGGTGCATTGTACATAATGCAAGTGTGTTGATTCAGGTAAGCAACCACAATTCGGGCGCAACGGGCGCTCATTAAGTCGGATCAGAACAGAGTTTCATCAAGCTGATGGCGAGGAAGGATGGAAGGAATCAATCTTATGTTTACGTATTCCTTCAATTACACTTCAGCGTTCATGGTCTCTTCCACATAAAATCGCACTAAATGATTCCCATCCTGATCCATGACTTTCGTCTTCAAAAATTTTGTATGGGAATCGACCTGTTGGTCTTAAGTAAGTTGGAAAGGATCCATACAGCACTAACAATTCCTTCCTGGTTCTTCTACTGGATCATAAAGGACATACATCTCATCATCAATTACCAAAACTTTGTTTCTTCATTTTCGTAGAGATTGCAAAAAGCTGTTTTCGAAAGTTACTCTTGGGATCCCGTGTACTTAGGGACGGCTCTCTTAACCCTAGCTGGAATGTCCAACTGAAGGAGTTTAATGTCACTCAGTCGATTTCTTTATACCAAGTAGTGAGGCTGCACGACGAACACTCAAGTCGGGTTCTTGGCAAAAGCATTCTGAACACTGGCGACATGTTTCTCCGCCGATTTTACGAAAGGCCGACCAGATAGTTTAGTTTGCACTTGCACTTCCTGAAGTTGCACCTCTCTTAATTATTTGCCAAATAAGCTATCGCGATCTGCCTTCTTCAATGAAGTGTTATACAGTTTTCTTCTTATCGCCGTTTCAGTGGTCTTTATAATTTCGGAAAACCCTTTTGCGAAGAGTTGATTTTCATAGCTTTTCATGGAAAAGAACTTCTGCTTGCAGATGTATTAGAACAGCGTTTTCCAACCTGGGGTTCGCCAAAAATTTTCCGTAATGGTGAATTTCTATTATTGTGTGCATACTTGTGTATATTTTTCGCACAAGTTGGATCTTTGTGAAAGGGGTTCGTGAGTCAAAAAATATTGTGAAACTGGTTCGCGAGTCGAAAAAGTTTGGAACCAGTTTACGAGGGTTGTTCTGAAAGTAAGTTTCGTCATTTCACACGGAAACTTTATTGCCAAAAGAATACACCATGGCATCATGAACTATACGCCTTGCACTATTTTTCGACATAGTCGCCACCGACATTGAGACATTTGTCGTAGCGTGCAATAAGTTTGAAGAAAGAGTAGCAGCAGGCAGGCGTTCCTGAGGCTATCTGATCTTATGTGAGCCTTGCTGCGTGTGGTTTTGCGTTGTCGTCCAAGAGAACAACAACTTCACTCAAGAGCACAACACCTTCACTCACTGGTCTCTTTCGTCGAATGGCGGACCTGAGTTTGGTGAGGGTGTCGCAGTAGCGTGCCGCATTGATGGTCCCTTGATGGAGGAAATCAATGAGAATCACATCTTTCGCGTACCAAAACACTCTTGCCATAATCTTTCCTGCGGAGGGTGACACTTTGAATTTTTTCCTCACTGGTGAGCTGGGATGCGACCACCTTGTCAGTACACGTCTGTCTGCCATCGTGATTTGTACTCTAATAGCCTCGGACACGCCTGTCTGCTGCTACTCTTTCTTCAAACTGATTGCACGCTACGACAAATGTCTCAATTCGGTGGCGACTATGTCGAAAAATAGTGCAAGTTGTATAGTTCATGATGCCATGCTGTATTTTTTTGGCAATAAAGTTTCCGTGTGAAAAAGACGAAACTTACTTTCGGAACAACCTTCGTATTAGAACAAGGTGCATGCTAATAGAGCTGGTAAGTATGACATCAGTTCCTGGCTAGTGGCCTAGCGATTCCAAACATTAGGTTTAATAATGTGGTGTAAGGCCATTGAAAAGCATACAAGAAGTTAACTTACCTGCTCTATTAAGTAGCGCATATGCAAATGACCGCACGCTATTATTGTACGACAATGAAATTTTCTTTTTTTTTCATTTTATTTTCCGGACACGTCTTATTCAGTAAAAATATACATGTGTAATTTTCAGGCTTGCATAGCATTAAGGGAGTGGGTGGGTTATACATTTTATTAATGCTTGAGCGTAAAGAAATTTACACTCTGTATCTTCAGTAAACAATGTTATATTTGGTTGTAGTGTTGTTTCATTCGCAGGACTCATTCGCAGAACACATAATCTCAACAATGGAATATCATCTCTTCTAGGTATGCATTTTTCATTTATTACCAGTATATTTATAAATGTTTCATATTTCTTCTTTTTTTTAAAAAAAACAAACCATGTATATTCATTTCATCCGTTCGCAATAATCTGCTACTTGACCCGAGGGCGAACTGGACGAATTACTTCTTGATTAACGATTGCCTAGATCAAAGGCCAAGTGAAAATAAATACTCGTTACAACCAAGTAAATCTTTATATGAACAGAATAGCCAAATTTGTTGATACGATTGTAATTTAAAAAAAAAAAAAAAAACGAAGCGGGAAAATAAGTCAATGCATTTCAGTGCTTCCATTTGCATGTATAATGACCACTAATTAGAAAGAACAGTTTCCTTAACTTTCTGTTAAAAGCGTTGTTCGATCATTCAATGTTTTCTTCATTAAAGTCATTTATTTTCACCTTGGCATAATGACTAATACATTTCAGCTTCTTAATACAAGTCCTCCCGTTGCAACCTTTTCGCTCGTCGATGGTTTTAAATTTCCAAGCGAAATTGAAGTCGAGCCATTAGCTGCCATTGCAAGGGATTAACGATAACATTAATTTTTTAAAATTACGCAGCCAAGTAATCAGGAAAACAGATGCTATGGAATAGGTTTTCAAGATGATATAAATCGTTTCTGTAGACAGCTTAATAAGAACATATTTCTCTTCCTCCTTTATCAAATTAAAAAACATAAACTAAACGACGGGGAAATCTCCTTGTTAAAAGCTGGAGAAGGATATTTACGGGAACCGTTGCCAATAAGATTTTACGAATTTATAATTCATAAAGTATTTTAATGGTTGCATTAAATAAAATTATATCTTCATTCGCTATTGCGCACGTGTATCGTTACAAAATTTATAACCTGAAACGAGTTCATTAAAAATTCTATTTATTTAAAGAATTTATTCAGTCATTTGTCTTATAATCAAGCAAAGCAATTAATCAGCTTTCTACAGATAATTTTTCAAGGATGTACAAGGTGTCCATAAATTATTTGTACCATAAAAATATTTAAAAACTTTTGAAGGCAATAACATAATTACAAAATTGCTCATAGGAGGCACTGGCATCGACAGAACTAAAGATGGCATAGATGAGGGAAGGATACCACTTTTCCACAAAAAAGCTTTCAATAACCGTATATGTACATTTCCATAAAAGTTGGGACAATATGAAAAACGTATCTCAGCGTGAAATAGCCAGGAATCTTGGATTTTTGTCATCTACAGTTCATAATATTACTAATAGGTACAGGACAAGCGGAAATGCCACCCTTCGTAAAGGGCAAGGACGAAGACCCATTCTGACTGTTCGCAATTTTTGGGGTTTCAGACGTCACTGCATTAAAAATAGACATTCAACAGTGACAGAAATTGTGAAATGGACTCGAGGATTCTATTAAAACTTTATCGTTGAATACCGTTCGCCACTACATCACAAAATTTAAGTTGAAGCTCTATTATGCAAACCGAAAGCTGTTCACAAACACACAGCAGAAACATAGGCCAGGAATGGCAACAAATTCCCATTGCAATAATACAGAAATTGGTATCATGTGTTTTTCGACGGCTACAAAGCGTGATCAGAAGAATGGGAGATATTAGCCAATGGTAATTCTCCCACTGTCCCAATATTTTTGGAGTGTGTTGCAGCCACCAGTTTGCAAAAAACCTAATATTTATTAGGAGCTTTAGCATAAAAGCTACTTATAAGAATGCGCCTTTGGTCTGTACGTTTATCCGCCCGTCCTGCCGTCCGCCGTTTGCACGATAACTTGAAAACGGATTAATTTTTTCAAATTCTGTTTTCAGAAATATAACCATCAAAGTCTTAGCTCGGCTGTATCAACTTTTCAGAATTTTTCGTGGACCCCTTCAAGTCGAATTCACGTGCTAAAACAGTAAGTGTAAAGAATACAAAGATAATGGCATGTCATATAACAATCGATTTGTCAAGAAGGAATATATTGTTACTTTCTGTTCATCTTTTAAGCTTTACTGACATTGGCGCGCGCACGTGAAATCGCTTTGTCGACGCACGATTGTTCAAGTGCTCATCTATCTATATATATAAAGAAGGATGTTTGTGGGTTTGTCTGTGGGTCTGTTTGTCTGTATGTTTTTTATACAAATCTACAGTTTTATTCCGATCTTGATGAAATTTCGCATACATGACCTTCAAAGCATGAGGAAGGTCACTGTCCACTTCAGATTTCGAAAAAATAATAATTATTGATAAAAAATCGATATCCATGGTTATGGCAGGGCATATTAATGAGAAATATCGCATGACCAACAATGCAAGACAAAGTTTTTGCAACAATGGTATCAACACGCAATTCACAAACACACTGCATGGACCAACAATATATATCTCATGACCAACAATGCAAATAAAAGTTTGTGCAACAATAGGCCCATTGTGTTCGGATCAACAATGGTATCAACGCGCAATTCACCAATAACAATGAGCACAGAATGATGATGTAATGTTAAAGCAATCTTTCCAAGAATTATAACAATAAACATAAAATGATGATGTAATATGGATAAGTTTCAATTTGTAACAATGCATAGAATTCCTGTTATTCAGGTTTTTCTTAGAAAAGAGAGTTCTTAGTACTTAACAATTTCTTGAAAATCTTTAAAAATGATCAGTAACTGGAGATAATGGAGAGTTAGCAGACTATTGAGAAAGAGTGGAAAGACGACAGAGGAAGCACTCCTTTAGCTCCGTGATGTATTGAGCAAATGGGAAGCAAGTAAATAGAAGAATCGGCGACCGCTAGACTGCACAAAGTGATGAATGGCCAAGTTTTGCTTCAACACATCGAGAGAAGAGTGGAAATTGCAACAACACTAAGTATACATCTGAGGTAAGATTACGTGAGTAAGAAATTATTGGAGGTCCAGCCATTGTGAGCCTTTAAAAAGATTTTTTTCGAATTTTCATTAAGAATTTTTACTGTATTAATTCTAAGCATTTTCATGTGTTTATTTTTAAGATATTGCAAAATTTAATTTAATTTTTTGAGATTTTTCTGTTTACATCCAAGTGTAATTATCCCGGGCAACGCCGGATACCTTTGCTAGTATTCTATATTATTAAGTGGCGGAAGAATGGAGCCATTGTTTTCACAATGTCCGTCTGTCTGTTTGTCCGTCCGTCCGTCCCCTTCATAATTTCCGCATTTTTTGAGGTAGAAGATTGAAAATCGGAATGTAGCTTACTATGGTCGTGTGCACCTTCACTATTTAGTTTGGTTTTGATTGACTCACTGGGGTCGGAGTTTCGGGGGCGGAAATTAGAGGATCTAAAAGTTCTACGCGTATTTATGCATATAAAAGAGTGAAATTCGGATTTGCGGGGATGGCAGTCACTTGGTCCTTAGAACTAAGGCAACATATGGCATGTTATATATCATACGTTCGGAAATGATGAAAAAGCAAAGAAGATACGAGGTTTTTTACATTTCCTACATATTACGTTCGAGAAAATCAATATTTTTGATTAAAAAACTTGGGTAGAGGTAAAAGTGCAGATGAAGGGGTAAAAATAGATAAAAATAGGGTAAAAAAAAGACCGCAGGGGGGGGGGATAAATTTATTTTTAATAAATTTATTTCTGCTTCACTGCTAAAGCTCCTCCTTGGAATGTTTACAAGATTTTATTTATTACTATTAATTAAATGTTTGGTTCCGAAATGTTTAATACCTACCCAATAAACTACCTTCCTTTGAAATAAAATAAATCAATACGTCAGTGTATCAATATTTTGGCTGCATCGCTTGTTTTCATCCTGTCCCAACTTTTTTATGGAATTGAGATTTGTACATACATGGTTATTAAAACCTGTTTTGTGGAGGAGTGGTATCCTTCCCTCATCTATACGCAAGCATCCACAGATCATAAGGTAGTCAATGTTTATATATTTTTATACAGGGTGCCCGAAAAGTCTAGCACTGTGATGTACATATATCACAGTCCAGAGGCGATGCATTAGATAGAACAAAACCGCCTTATAGCAAGTTGATCGTGGGCTTTCTATTTCCGACCCCAAAAGTGACCTTCAAGGTCATTCAAACCGTAACTTTTTCTTTATCAGAGATAGAAGAAAATTTCCAATTACGAACTTGTAGAGCACCCCAAAATTAGTCTAAATCCATGTTTACTTAAACTGATTCATAGGAAAATTGTATCAGAGAAATGAGGATGATGGTTTGTTGGTTGGTTGGTATTAACGTCCTTTTCAACTGCTATGGCCATTTCAGGACGGCGTTATAGGGGCCGCAAATTTTGCCTCGCAAGGGTTCTTTAACGTGCAGCCGGCAAACGACTACACGGGACCAACGGCTTTGCTTCTCTTCCGAAGGAAGTGCGTGATCTCAGGATTTCCCCCCCTGAAAAATCCTCGTCGTCCTCGACCGGGATCGAACCCGCGTACTCGGGCATCAGAGGCGATGACGCAACCACTGAGCCACCGAGGCCGATAAATGAGGATGAAGATTGGTATGCTACTCGTCGTCCCTCCCTCTCCTCACACAAGAGTGACACCATTTCTCACGCGAAACTGTAAATTATTCAAAGTTAATTTGCATATAGTTTCTTCACGGTCTCCATAAATTATGTCGTCAGACCTTTTTCGTTGCTCTTCATACGACCTGAGTGTTGCTGCCGCTTACTGTTCTGTATTAGTTTCATCACAGTTTGTCAAAGTCGTTGAACTCCATTTCCAGTACTTAATTGTTTTACGTACCTGCGAAGCATCGATGTCTCGACCCGTGTACCTGTAACAGAACAGACTTATTACGTTTTAATTTATTGTTTTTCATCGAAGTCCGACTAAGAACGTTACATATCTTTTGTTCGTTTCTGTTTGAGCTGTGCTTCAGCATTTGCCAAGGAGGGTGGCAACATTTGTTGCGTGTTTCTGATTACATCAGCATTTTATTTTACGTAAGAACTGACGCACAGTTACCTGTAACACGATGACGCAATATCCACTGCATGAGATGGTCGACATGGTCTTCTGCTATGGTGCAAATAATGAGACTATTGCTGATGCAAAAAAGACTGTATGCAGAGCGATTTCCGACTCGACGCCATTCTCACTACAGAACACTCCAGCACATCATCAGCAGATTCCAAACCACAGGATCTGTTCAGCAGCTACCTCGAGAAGGTCGTCCGAGGATTGCAACAAATGATGATGCCGGGCTTATGGTCCTAGCAGCAGTCGCAGCTAATCCCCATACAAGTGTCCGAGCAATTGCACATGGTCTGGGTATTAGCAAATCTTCCGTGTGGGACATTCTCTCGACACAAAACTTCCACCCATACCATATACATTGTGCCCAAGCTCTGGAATTACGAGACTATGGTTCCCGTGCAGAGTTTTGCGACTGGCTGCTCTGTCAAATTGATGACGACCTACAATTCGTAGGCAAGATTCTGTGGTGTGATGAGGACCAGTTTTCACGAAACGGTACTGTCAATAAGCATAATCTACACTACTGGGCAGAGGAAAATCCTAGGTGGCTGAGACCAACATCACACCAAGTGAACTGGAAAATGAATGTTTGGTGTGGTATTTATGGGACACAAGTCGTAGGTCCTGTTCTTTATGAAGGTATCCTAACTGGTCAGCGCTACCGGGATGAAATACTGATTCGTATGGTGGAAGTTTCTAGATAATTTGCCATTGGCAGAACGTCCAGGACTATGGTACCTGCAAGACGGTGACCGCCACACGTTGTAAGAACAGCAAGGGAATGTTTGGATGGAATGTTTCCGAAAAGATGGATTGGCAGAAACGGACCAGTTTCGTGGCCACCTAGGTCACCCTTAGATTTCTTCCTTTGGGGTATTTAAAGGAAAAGATTTATGCCATGGAACCCAGGACACAGCGTGAACTTCAAAGACGAATTGAAGTGGCCATTAGGCAAATTCCTGCCATGACAATGACAGCTGTCCAGAAGGCAATCACCTATCGTGCACAATAATGCGTTGCAGCCGGAGGCCAACACTTTGATAATACTTTAAAATAACCTATGTTCGATTTTGGAACTCAGGCCTTAAATTCCATGTAGTATTCAACCCTTTTGAGTTTAGAAATAAAAAGCTCACTAATTTGATTTGTCTGTGACTTCTCAACACGATGGTGGGAGGGTAGCATACAAATTTTCATCCTCATTTATCTCACACAATTTTCCTATGAATCAGTTAAAGTAAACATGGATTTAGACTAATTTTGAGGTGCTCTACAAGTTCGTATTTGGAAATTTTCTTCTATCTCTGAGAGGGAAAAAGTTACGGTTTGAATAACCTTGAAGGTCACTTATGAGGTCGGAAATGGAAAGCCCACGATCCACTTGCTATAAGACGTTTTTGTTCTATCTAATGCATCGCCTCTGGACTGTGATATACATCATAGTGATAGACTTTTCAGACACCCTGTATAATATTATCTAAAAGATGGCATCTAGCATGGAGAAAGCGTAGTGTGTAGTCTGGTTTGCCAAAACAAAGTCACCGATCTGCCTATCACTGTTTAGAGAAGATATCTGTAACTTAAGGTAAACAACAACCAGATGCCTGGATCAAACCTTTTTGGAGTCCAGCGATCCAAAAGACAGCTTAGCTGTAGCTATAGAAATGTACATTCGTGAAAGTAAAATACATCTCTTTGTGGAAACGTGGTCTCTTATTCCAGCTTTGTTATGTTGGCTAACGTTTATTAGTAGGTTAGGTTAGGAATAAAATGTATCTGTGGCTGTGTAATGAAAGCAACGAAAATGCACTAAAGTACGAGAGGTCATCAAAAAGTAATGTCGCGTATTTTTTTTCTCGAAAATGACGGCAGATAGAGAAAACTGGGATATATAAAAGTTAGTGTGGTTCATTGTGAAAGGTTTCTGTTAGTGTCGTGTGCATCCGCCAAGCATTAGCGACGTGACAGTCCAAACAAGATGGCGGCTCTCATTTCATCGTCCAGTGCTTTTGAGCGGTAGAGTGTTATGAGTTTTTTGTGCAAAAGGACTGAAAACCAGTTGATATCCATAAAGAAATTGTGTCGGTGTACGGAGGTGATATCGTGCAGCTCCGAAAAGTACAACGTTGGTGCAAGGCTTTTAAAGAAGGACGAGAGGACCTGCTGGATGAACATCGCTCTGACCGGCCGCGGGAATCCATGACTGACAGCAACATTGCCGCTGTGGAAGCGCAGGTGCGGGAGAACCGGCGGATTACCGTGAGAGAAATTGCTGCAACGTTGGACATTTCATATGGGACGGCGTACAACATTGTTCACGAGCAGCTCGGCTTTCGCAAAGTGCCACGACAGTTGACGGCCAAACATCAAGGTGCTCGTTTCGATGCTTGTTTGCTGCATCTCACCCGATACCAGGAGGAAGGTCAGGATTTTTTGGATAGAATCATCATAAGCGATGAATCATGGGTCCACCATTTCACGCCCGAAACCAAGATGCAATCGACGGTTTGGAAACACACCTCATCTCCCCCAACGAAAAAGTTCAAAACTGTCCCATCAGCCGGCAAGGTCATGTTGACATGTTTTGGGGATTGCCGTGGTCCGAGACTGCTTGAGTTTCTTCCACCGTATGCCCCTGTTAATTCCGAACGCTACATAGGCACATTGAGGAATCTTCGAGCGGCCATATGCAAGAAAAGACCTGACTTGGCAATGAAGGACATCGTGCTGCACCACGGCAACGTACGTCCCCACACAGCGAATCGTATCACTGACCTATTGCAGCGATGGAACTGGGAAACACTGCTTCATCTTTCATACAACCCGGATCTCGCTCCCAGTGACTTCCACATCTTCGGACGTTGAAGAAGTCATTGGCCCGTGAACATTTCCGTGACGACGACGAGGTGAAATCGGCCGTTCGCAACTGGTTCCACACTCAACCGGACGACATTTATCGACAGGGCGTGGAAAAACTTGTCCACCGCTGGGATCGTTGCCTCAATCGGCTTGGAGATTTATGTGGAAAAATAAAAGTTGAATTGTTCTATCGAATGTACATGATTTATTTTTTTTCCGGTTACGATTTTAGAGAAAAAAAAATACGCGACATTATGTGGCCTGGTGGGCTTTCCACTGAACACAACTTCTGTGAAGTAAGTTACATCAGGCACGGCTAGTCACTGGATGGGTGACCATCCGTGATAGCCAATCCTTATACCCCCCCCCCCCCGGCTGCTGCGACCATCATACAGCAGTCGTGAATCCAGATCCATCCTGGGACCCAACTCGTCGGCCTCTGGCCATACAGGACCTGGATGGACGTTTCGGATCCCAATTAATTAATAAATAAAATAAGGGTACTTTTTGATCATCTCTCGTACAAAAAAAAAAACATCCCTGTAGCATCATGCCGAACGTAACAGCTGGAAGAACAGGCTTCTAGAAATATCTTTCTTCAGACTGTTATTAAATCCATCAAACTGAAGGAGTAAAAAGCGTGATTCATCGCTCCAAAGAACATATTTCCTGTAGTCGACAGCCCAAATGGGGCTTCGTATTCACTGTAATGAAGGGCGCCTTGTTCTTCTTTGTATCAGTGTGTAGAGCCTTTCTGAACTTTTTTTCCCTGTCCTGTTGTACTGTCCTGCTTCCCATCTCTTCACTAGATCATTCGTAATTTTACATCACTTGCAGCCGATTTTGGTATGCATATATTAGCTGAAATACCTTATAAGGAAACATTATAAAATGATCAGCCAAGTTGAAATTTGACGTGAAAAGTTCACGTTCATGTTTGCGACATGTTGGAACTCTGTATCCTACAGAAAGATACTCTTCCAACCAATCTGCAAGAACTAGGGAAAGAAAGGACCAACATTTTTTTAAGCATAATGGACTTAAAATGGAATGAAAGAAAGGATAAAAACTAGCTGAGAATACGTGGTACCGCATTGCCATAACACTTCTCATATTTTATTGTTATTAAATTTTTATAACTGTAATTAATTTCGACAGGCCAATAAAAATCGAATATTTCTTGTATCCGGAACGATGGCGAAATAGGTAACGGTACGGAGACAGTTTAATGTAAATGGAAACTTTTTGAAATACAATTTGAAAACCTTCAAATAGGTGTAGAGGTGAGCAATATCAGTACTGAATACAATATGGTTAGAAAAATTCTTCACAATGTTATTTTTAATGCTATTTTTATTACTAATGTATAATGATTAGGATGAAATAAAATAAACACTATAAATAAATACAAAACTATAACTAAAATTCAACACGTAAAAATGCCATTCGCGAAGATCATTCACATTTGCTTTCGTTTAATTATACTTAAAAAATATTTTTTAGCGAGTTAGAAAAATGTGCATAAGCATCCCATTTACTCAGTTTTATGATTTATATGCACATCAATTTCACAAATCACGTGTAATTTGATTCAAAAGCTATCGTCCTTAATAAAGTTTCGCTTTGTTTGAAAGGATTGTTAGATTGATGGATTTATCACTTTTAACCGAAATTACATTTGATCGATGAAATTTCTCTCTTATGAAATAGCATTGCAGTATTCATTTTCGTCAACGCGATCGGAGTTCTTTCATGCGGGCAACCCGAAGCCGATTAGTGTTGATGGTTGATGCAATCTGTGCAAATCCAGCTGTGAAATTGAAAATGAATTTTGCAATTTAAACTGAATTTGACCTTGCGTTTGTAATAATGTGCTTGGTTTGAGCATGGTAGGATAAAATCCTGAAATTTTTATAAAAAAGGTCTACATAATTTGCATATTATAATACAAAATTGTGCCTAATGATGAAATTATTTCTTAAGTCAATGAAGCAATTAATATGTTTCAAAATTTATTCTCTAAACCGAAAAAATATTAAAGCATTCCTGAAAATACATTCATAGATGTAATGTGTCAAAAAAAAACAAACAACTTTTGACAAGTAGAACAGGTCATTGAATTTATGACTGTTACAAAGGATCTCCTGCACTCATCTATCATGCAGTCACAGAACAATTACAAAGAACTGCTAGACTGATATTTAAAGAATGCTGACTTGAGATTCCTATCTAGAGATTTAAAAGAATAACAAAAACAGTAAGTCTGTCTATGGATTGTAAAGCTTACGATTATACATATAGTCCAGTCACTTTAATATGACCACTACCTACGTTTAACATCAGTGGAAAATGGTTACGTCCAGTAGGTACATACCAGTATCAGAGATGGGGGGCATAGGAAGGGTGTCAGAGAGAAGCAGAAAACATAGCAATTGATGGAGTCATGGCGAAACATAGCGATTTATCCGACCTCCAAAAGGACCTGATCATCGGCTTCCGTGCCAGGAGCGGCAGTATTTCCGAAAGGGGCTAGTTTTGTGAACTATTCGCGTGCCGCCGTGGTGAATGTGTACCGTGCATGGCAGAATGACAATACCCAAAATCAGCGACGTGCCAAGTGTGGGCACCAGGGGCCATAGATGACGAAGTGAACGACGGATACGGAGATGCGTGCAAGCGAACAGACGTGCAACTGTGGACCAACTGACATCCCAGATGAACCAGGAGGCTACCAAACGTGTATCCTCAACGACAGGTCAGCGAACGTTGCTGTGTATGGGGCTCCCCAGCAGACGGCTGATTCTTGCACCAGTGCTGACGGCTGTTCACCGGCGACAAAGACTGACATTTGCACGCCAGTACCGCAACTGGAGAGCAACAGAGTGGCAAAAAGTGGCCTTTTCCGATTAATCACGGACAGATTGACGATGGCGTGTACGGCATTCAGCGTCAAGGAACAAACACCCTGCAACACGTGCCGCAAGGGTCCAGGCCGGAGGAGGCAGCGTTATGACCTGGGGAATGTTTTCATGGCATTCTCTGGGTGCACTCTTCATTGTGGACTGGCACCATGGATCAATGGAAGCGCGCAGACCATGTTCACCCGTACATGCAGATTGTGTTTCCTCAGCACGATGGCATCTTCCAGCAGAACAATGCGACGTGCCATACAGCGCGCAGTGTCCGTGCGTGGTTCGAAGAGCACGAGGATGCGTTTACGGTACTCCCCTGGCCCCAAACTTCCCGGATTTAAACCCCATAGAGCATCTGTGGGACCACCTCGATCGGATTGTTCGTGCCATGGATCCTCCACCGCGCAACCTACGGCAGCTCGCCACAGAACTGGAGTCGGCGTGGCTTTACATCCCTGTCAATTCCTTCCAGAACCTTATTGACTCTCTTCCTGCCCGTCTCGCAGCTGTCCGCGCCGCAAAAGGTGGTTATTCTGGCTACTGACAGGTGGTCACGTTAATGTGACTGGACTGTGTATGAAAGTTTTTAATCACACCTGTCAAAGCCTAAGGTGACGTGACCATTAACACTTCAGAAAATTAAGTAATCTACTAAGAGATTTTTAATAAAGACCGGATTTTTCACAAGCATTCTTTGGAGATGCAAACATACGAAATGGAAATTAGGAAACAAGTGCCAGATTGTTCACCATACCTTTTATTTAGTAAAAGCACGAGGTATCGCCACTGTGCACACATCTCTCCCATTATGAGATCATAAAAGTGAAGACAAGTCGTTTTTCGCCTGTATTATACAGAAGGTCGTTAGGGAGCTATGAAAACGATTTGCATATGCACCTACAGATTGTAGGGCGATACCATGAAGCTGTGCTTCCGGGGTAACGGACACTTATATAACAATTATCTCCCTGCGCTGTTCAAAGTATCAGATTGTGCATGATGCCGCCAAAAATCGCTCCGTTTTGGGAAGGGTACATAACTCTTTCCGACGCAAAATAGTTATTGCGCAATTATAAAGTCATGCAAGGAGTGTAAATTTTCTGTATCGAAGACTGGGATATACAAGGTACTAAACTGTAGAGGTTTAGCTAGAAGTGGAGCCATTCCAGCAGGGGGAAAAACAGCTCAATTCCCGACCCTCTACTAGTCGTACACCAGAGGTGGTCCGTAAAGTCCGAGCTCTCATCTCCGGACCTAATCCTGCAATGCAGAAGACCATTGAAAACAAAGTAGGGACATCTGTTTACACTGTAAACACCGGGACTTATACCTGCAAAACCGTAAGAAGAGCCGCGTTAACAAACTGTTACCACGCTCTGTCAGTGAACGGCGCACCAACTGCCGGAAGCTCTATGAGCGCCATCTCGCCGGTGATAAATGGAAATACATCGTGACACTGGACGAAGCATTTATTTATCTCAGTGACTGCAATAAACTACGAGCAATATTTTACCATCCACGAGGCTCTAAGGACTTAGAAAAATGACACACGGAATGTATAGAAACTTTTACACGGGACTTCATGATTGTTGCCGGTTATAGGTACACCGGTAAACTGACACTGCACAAGGTAGATAAAAAGACCAAGATTAACTCGGCCTACTACCAGGCTAACGTTCTAGCACCTATTTTCACCCGGGATATCCCAGCTCTGTACTGGGCAGAGGCAAACCGGGTGTGGATCCACCAGGACAAGGCATCAAGCCATACATCAGCGTCGACGCGGCAATTTTTTCAACGCATGGAGCTAGAAACGGGAATCCATTCCATACCCTTTTAGGAGATACCAGTGAAGTCCCCAGACGCCTCACCTATGGACTTTTATGCCTTTGGGTTATTGAAAAGGGCTGTGGGAAACCGACGTCCGCGTACATTAGACGGACTTTGGAAAGCCTGTCAGGAGGATTGGTTGAAGATTGATATGGGTGTGCTACGTTCAAGCCTTCTTAAATGGAAACTCCGCTGCAGGGCGATAGTCCAGATACAGGGCTATCAGATTGAGCACAATCGCTGGTGGCGGAAAGGGTTCTCAGCTAGCCACGGACGTGTTTAGTTCGTTTTCATAGATCCCTACCGACCTCTGTATCATGGTGGTAATGAGCAATGAAATTCGCGTCTTGAGCAATAGACAGTCATTAAACAAAATAAACCAGAATAGAAACTACAATTCCACAAAGGATATTTTTAATCGGAGCCAAGGATGTAATTTCGAAGACACTGTCTTCATCTACAGCGTGTACGAGGCCTGTGAGAACAGTGTCCAACCTTATTTTTTTTTTTTGCGAAAACCTGATAGGTTTGGATCGCGCGCGCTTGCATGAGCCGACCGTGAACCTTTGTGCGTATGCGTGAATTTTTTCCCGCCTCTCAATAGCGTCAGTTGCTGGCAATCAGCATTAGAGGGAGGTAGTGTGTTGTGTTCTCGTCGGTTTTTGATTTGGAGGCTTTCGGTGACGATGCTATGTTCGTACCCGTACACCCAGGACTCGTCACCAGTGATTATGGTGTTCATGAAGTCGGGGTCACTGTTTGCGGAGGCCAGCATGTCCTGTGAGACGTCAACACGAAGTTGCTTTTGCTCCGCCGTCAGCAGCTTCGGCACGAATTTCGCCGCCACTCTCTTCATGGCCAAATCTTCGGTCAGAATGGAATGTGCCGAAAACGTACTGATGCCCACCTCTTCCGCAACTTCTCGGATAGTCACACGACGGTCCTGCATCGCCACAGCGTTCACTTTGGCAATGACCTGGTCATTTCGGCATGCTGATGGCCGACCGGTTGTACCAGCCCTTAATCTGTGTGATGCCCATAGCATCGTCACCGAAAGCCGTCTGAATCTTCCGGATGGTTTCCACCTGGCTGTCGCCCAGTTTCTGGCAAAATTTGATGCAGTAACGCTGCTCCAGTCGTTCCGTCATTTTCCTTCAAATCAAAAACCGACGAGAGCACAACACACTACCTCCCTGTAATGCTGATTGCCTGCAACTGACGCTATTGAGAGGCGGGAAAAAATTCACGCATACGCACAAAGGTTCAAGGTCGGCTCATGCAAGCGCGCGCGATCCAAATCCATCAGGTTTGCGCAAAAAAAAATAAGGTCGGATACTTTTCTCACAGGCCTCGTATACATCCGCAGTTTAGAAATCTCTTATTTAGTTTGTTACTACTATTTGTCCAAATTTTTGGCATTATACTGTTTGTATTAATCTTATAGATCTTCGAAATGTTGTAGTAACTATATGGTTATAATGCACTTTCACGCTCAACATTTTTTTCAGTAGTTTTATAAATACATTTGCGTTAAACTAACGTAAACGTTAAGCTAAAGTAGTCAACGTCTAAGGAAGACGGTCTGATAGACACAGTACGACTTTCCATCTCATATACGATGGACGTTTCTCGTAAGTGTTCTTTATGCCGCTCACAGAGTGACATACCAGGGCTATAAGGATAGTGGGGAAGAATGTCCCACTTCAGGTCATTCAGTGTATTCATATTTGCCTCAGGTGGATAAGCATGAAAGCCTTGGTAAATTGAACCACCCCAATGAAACGTTTAACTTTTTCGGGTTGGTAGGAGCCGGGGAATTCAATCTTAGGCTGAACATTTTTTAGCGAAGGCGAGAATCCATTTTCGTTCACCTGGTTTTCCAAAAACGAGACATCATTGTCGTGAAAAAAGCAAACGCCTTTCGGTAGAAGACCACGACATTCAGGGGCTTCTTCCTTAAAGATTTCAGAATTCGTAAAAAAATGCTATAGTAAAGCAGCATAAATTTACGACCTTCTTCCGAGAAATCCACATGAATAACACCCTTGGAGCCCCAAAACCCCGTGGCCATGACTTTGCTTCGATTTTTTTGGTAGAGATGTGTCTCCACTCCATAATGGGCGCCTATTTTAAGGAGTTTAAATATCCAGTGTCTTATCCAGTGTTACGATTCTGTTCAAAAAGTCATCGCCCTCTACTGAACAGTAACGACGAAAATTGGACGCGAACTGCCTTCTACACTGCAGACAACTGTTTGGGCACTCATCGGGCTCTGATTTTATGGAATCATATCTTGTTATGGAGTATACTGTTAATTACCAACACTAACATTAAGTATCGATGGTCACGTTGTTGACTGCAGTTGCCGGTCATTCTTTGTGTTCTCTACACATTCGCGGCCTTCTTTGAATGATTTGCACCGAAATTCCTGCAGGCGAGACACACCATACTGTGCTTGGAGCCTCTAGTGAATTTCAGCCCCTTTCGCACCGTCTGTAGACAAGAATTTTATGATAATGCGTTGTTTCACTGAAGTAGAAATATGGTCAAACGCGGGTTACCGTAGCAAGCAAACAATCCGCCTTGCTCACGCTCACATTAACTTACTTCATCAGCTCTACGAATTAAAAAAATAAAGTCCAGGTCAAATTTGAACGTCCCTCGTACAAAAGTGCAAAGCACAGGAATCTACTACCGCAGATGTTGGGGAAGTGGGGACGAACTCTTAATTCGCTGACAACCGATCCTAAACCTGCACTTTATACTAAGCAAAAAGTGTACGAGAAATCGTATATGGGTCTTCAGGATTATACTAATGTTCTGTAGTATAACTAAGATAATCAACATCGAATTCTATAGATGAATTTTGTTTCTTGGGCGAGGTTGCTGAACGCTAATTCATATTCTGGCTCGTTTTTGCCAGATCATATTTAATCCACTGCACAAGTATCGACCTACCATCATTTACATTGTTGAATTGTTGAAAGCCTTTATAACAATAATCAAGATTAGCATTATACGAGATTTTTTTTCATCGATACTTTATATACTGGAAAGCGCTTCGGAGTCACCAGCTCGAAAGAAGTTCTTAAAATATTCCACTCTCGGAAGTTTGTTCGGCCGTTAGGAAGGGAGTGTGTAAGGGAATCTACATTTTCATCAATTTCAATGCTTCTTCTTCCTTCACGAAATCGGGAACGAAATAAGCTTGAATGCCATTAATTTTTTAGTCGACGGAAAGAATGTCTCAATAAGAGATTTGGTAAAATGGGAACGCCATAAATGTTATAAACGTCATCGATCATAAAATTTATAGCTGGAACGTGACCACCGAGAGAGAAGGCCTGCGCATTGAAATTTAATACATTGTTACATCATCATAGATAGTGCTAATTCAGGGCTTATTATTGGTTGAAATCACGGTCTATAGATATGTTAAAATGAAGCTAAAGTTTCTAGCTCCCGGTAGGGCGGGAACTATATTGAAAAGTGGCGCTGCATGTACAATCTGCCCAACTGCGCCTGCAGTGCCACCCTATCGGCAGACAGAAACTTTACTTTCGTATTCAGTTTCAATGAAAATCTCTATCGCAGGTCGCGGTCAGGAATAGTGCGATCTATGCGGCACCTGGCGCGATCTGTTTTCCTTAGCTTCTCGAAACAATAGAAAATGCCGAAGCTCGATGACCATGAATATTTATAGACCGTGGTTGAAATACGAATAACAATGCACTATCTATGATGATGTAACAATTTATTGCGTTTCATCGCAGAGGCCTTCTCTCTCGGTGGTCACGGCTGGAATCATTGTACAGGGTGTTTGTGAAGTCTCTCCGCAGTGAAAAACAAAAGCAATCTTATACAGGGTGTTTCAAAATTATGTACAATAAATTTAGTGACATATTCTTCAGGTCAAAAGAAGACGAAAATGTTCTATAGCACTTTGTCTGGATACGATTTATTTACGCGATACAGCCAACTAAACCCGTGGCTCCAAATTACAGGAATTGTTCAAAGTGCCCGCCACCAGCTCGCACGCACGCTTCGGCTCGTTGCATGAGCGACCGTCTGATGTCATGGAAGACTTCGTCGCCAGCATTACGAACGGTTTGGCATGCATTTTCAATTCGTTGTCGCAGATCCATAATGTTAGGAACTTCTGTGCTGTAGACGATCGTTTTCACATGACCCCACAGAAAAAAGTCCAAGGGATTAAGGTCGGGTGATCTTGCAGGCCAGGCTACCGGTCCACCTCGACCTATCCACCGATTCGTGTATGCAGCATTAAGGCGTGCTCGCACAACATGGCTGAAATGTGCTGGAGCGTCATCATGCATGAGCTACATGTTAGATCTTATCAAAAGAGGAACATCTTCCAGTAATTCTGGCAATGCATTCTGCAGAAACAAAAGATACGTTCGCCCAGTCAATCGTGGCGGCAACACATAAGGGCCAATTAAGTTATTTCCACACCAAATGTTCACGGAGAAACGCTCTTGATGCGCTCGAACTCTGGTAACATGCGGGTTAGCATCTGCCCAATGGTGCTGGTTGTGAGAATTTACGATTCCTGTCCGGGTGAAGGTTGCCTCGTCCGTGAAAAGTATCTGGCTGAGACAACTAGGGTCTGCAGCATGACGACGTTGTATCCATTGGCAAATCGTTGTCGGTGTGGATAGTCCGTTGGGTTCAGTGCCTGAACCAGTTGCAGGTGGTATGGATGCAAAAGCTGCCGGTGAAGAATGCGCCAAACAGATGAGTGCGGAATGTGTACCATGGAAGAAATACGACGGGTGCTTGTCTGTGGTTCATCATGTATGATGTCAATTATCACATCCTCCTCATCCGGAGAATGTGATACAGGCCGCCCTTGTCTTGTTTGACGGCCAAAGGAACCATGCTCCCTCAAATGTCTGTCGACAGATACAAATGTTCGGTTATTTGGCAAACGTCTATTCGGAAAGCGTTCTTGGTAGAGTCTTCTTGCTTCCACAGCATTTCCGTCCGCAAGACCATACATTAGGTGCATGTCAGTGTATTCTGCACTGGAATACGTGTACATGACTTTTTTTTTTACGTAAATCGTAATGCGTATGTCAAAGCACGAAATTGATATTCCTAGTGGATGTACAGCAGTGAAACTACAGTAATGGAAACAACCGTACACAACTAATGGAACAACCCTAAAGTAGGTTTAAATGGAACAAACCACTCAACCTAGTGTTGGGTCGAAACGCTGGAACTGCTAAAATATCATCCGCTAACTACCGTTCTTCCCTACTGTATGATATTGGATTACTCGCAAACAAATCGTTTCCAGACAAAGTGCTATAGAACATTTTCGTCTTCTTTTGACCTGAAGAATATGTCACTAAATTTATTGTACATAATTTTGAAACACCCTGTATATAAGATGCTAATTCCTCCTGCTCCATGCCCATTTCCATTGTTAAAATCGAAGATGGAAGCAATGAAAATTACATTGTTGCAGGACTTACTATGGTCGAGGCCAACGAGAGACAGGCCAGGGCACTCAAAAGTCACCTGATCATCGGGGTCCGGGCAACAATCCATCCTTCATTGTTACCAACAAACGAAAAAATACTGATTGTTAAAATCCAAGACGGAGACAATGAAGGATGAATTGTTGCCCGGACCCCGATGATCATGTGACTTTTGCGTGCCCTGGCCTGTCTCTCGTTGGCCTCGTACTATGGTCAGGTGACGTGGCCAAGTGGTTGTTGACTATTGCTTTGACAATGACTTTGTCATATTCACGGAAGCAATGTGAATGTGACACAACAAAAAATCTTTTTTCGGCAATTTTATCTATTGTTAGTTAAAATAATAAAAAATGCATTGAATCGAATAAATTTACTTTATATCAAAAGCAGGTAACATATTCTATTTGTAATTGTATAATATTCGTTAAATGTGCTTAATTATAGAATGAATTAATAAAGGATAATGAGTGGGGTGGGGGTGGGACAAATCTAATAAAATCAAAAGCAACTTAACTTTCTTTTGATATTCATTATATGTGTATAATTATCTTTAGTGTTTGTGCAAAATGCCCTCAAAAATGTCTGCCGAGGAAATTGTGGCAATGATGGAGGCAATCAAACGACAGGAAGCGGATCAAGATAGAATATGACGTTCAGCGAGAGAAAGAGCTCGACGTGCTAGTTTCACTGAAGAGTAAACGGAAAGTGATCGAACATGGCATCTTAACAAACAGAACAACATCTGTCTCAAAATCGTATTCAAAATATGACTCCTGAGCAGATTGAATTAGGTCGTACACGGCATTGGGTAGCGAACATGACGCCAGAGCGAATATCTCAGCAAAGGGTTAAGTTTGCAATTCGCCAAAATCGGGCTCTTGGTGATATTGTGACATGTGATGTCAGTGGTTTTAGTTATATTATTTTTCTTCGTTGTTGCCATTATTTTCATAATTTTTTTTTTTTAAGTAATCCAAAGTTTTTTTTGTGTATTTACAATGAATATGATTTTTTTGTTGCCGTGTTATAATAATAAGATACATTTCTTGTAACGATCGTTTAAAATTTATCGGCAACAATAAGTTTCCTTTTTGGGTTAGCATTGTTGGGTGAGAGGGAATTCCCAGTGATGCTGGCTCAATAGGAATGTTGATTGTTGCGTTTTAAAGTTTTTTTTTTGGAATAAAAAAATGTAAATAAAAAAATTAAAAAACATAACTTCTGTCTTAGAGAAGGAAGGTGACATTCAGGGGAGCAGCGAACAACATGACAGTTAGGCTTTTTTTAGTTCTCTTAACATTTAATCATGGTTGCTAATGTTCTCTCCCCTCATCTAAACAAAAGTCAAGTTCGGTGATATTACTCCCAAAAAGAAATAAACAGTTTAAAGGCTAATGGAACCAGACTTTGGTTGTCAAGAGCGACTTAGATCGTTTAAGGAACGTTAACGATGTTTGGTCCAATGTTCAACAGTAGCCAAGATCGATCTTCCCCTACGTGTGTTGCAGTGAAGCGGCAATAATCAACTATCGTCGGCGTGGGGCGTTAAGAAGAGAAGATTGGTGATGTTGAAATAGTTATTTTTGACGGGACCCTGGGAACGTTGGCGAAGTAAATGCGTGCCTTCAAACAATTGAACTTGCGAATATAGCCCAATTGGAAGAATCCAGAAGCTAGGCTGATGAATTAGACATTAAAAATGAGCTCAGTTTTAAATGAACTGAAGAGATATATTCCTTATGGAATCCCATTTGTTTTTGGAATATTAGTTACCTTTTACTAGTTAGTAAAATATGTTCTGAGTGTAAGGTGGCACAAGGGATCCGCTGTTAATAATTAAGTTGGAAATGGTATATTGGGTATTGTTTTGGCATTTTTAGCACTGGTCCTTCAAATGAGTAGAAATAATAGGAATGGTGATTGTTGGTCTTAGCTTGACAGGAAGGGTTAATGTGGCCTCCCTTCTAATTGTTCAAAAAAAAAAAAAGGTGCACTCGACGTTTTCATGTACGTCAATGGTCCGTAATATGTCACAAGGGGACGCAATCTCATTCCATTAACAGACTCTGGGGTACCAGTGTTATGCATACACGTATAATGACAATATCATTTATTTAAGAGCGTACCTTGCAAAGCCACGGGCAGATCAGAAGTGAGAGTACACTGCCAAGGGGACGAGGAATGTATTATAAGATACAGATTAATTTAGCAGGGGCCCCTAGTAAATATAATGTCTGATTTGTTGAATAATTGGTAGTAATAAGGTACAAGATAATGAATAAATAATGGCAACATAACTCAAGGTGTAATGGCATTTATTTCAAAATGTGTCGCGGCTAAATCCGTAACAGGTCCCAAGAACCCGTGATCGTGTCAAGGTGAGTGAGAAGGTTACATTTTGGAACCCCATAATAATAGAACCTCCCCAGCCCCCCTTGGCACGTCACAATATTTTAGAAACAAATGTTGATATCCACAATTGCGGTCCAATGAACATTATATGCGAATTTTGTCAAGCGAAACATTTTTTGGCAGAACAGTCTGCTGATAAACGTTTCATGCAATGCTGCCATAAAGGCAAAGTAAATTTGGAGCCTATAAGGTCAGCTCCTGTTATAGAACATTTGACGAAGGAGCATCATGAATATTCAAAAAACTTCATGCAAAATGTAAGAGCCATCAACAGCGTTCTGGCATTTGCGTCCATAGGTGCTAACATTGCTCCACCTTCTGGGTACGGACTTGTTGTTTCAAATATTACTATCGAGCAGGAGCTTTGCATCCAGTCAACGGAGACCAGCGCAAGTTTGCCCAACTATATATATTAGATCCGGATAATGCTGCAGATCAAAGAATAAATATCAGAGAAAATGCTCAGTGCAATCCAAAACTAATGGAAGAGCTGAGGAAGTTTATGCACAAAAACAGTCCGTTTGCTGAAGCTTGCAAAATGCTGCACGAAGCGGAACAAGGATCCATTCGTGATGAAGCACTGCACGGCGTCGAACCGGAAAAGTAAGCGTGGCGATAGTTCAGAATAGAAAGTATGACAAACGACGTTATAATGCCCCCCGAAACAATGCGATGGTAGTCATTTTCCAGAATAATAACGGAGAACCACCTCTTGAAAGAGACCTTCTCGTACATTGTCGTCTGAACCAATATTGTGCTAACAACCGTCGTACAGAAAGAGTCAGTATTTTAGATCTAAATCTAGAACCGTTAGTATAGCCGTTATTTTTCCCTTTTGGTGGTCAAAGCTGGGGAATAAACATTCCTCTTCAAAGAAGGCCAATTGCCTTTCAAAATATGTCTGTCAACCCAAGAACAAGAGTTTCTCAATTGCAATATTATAGTTATAGATTGTCAGTACGCAACAACTTCAATCCTTTCCTCTCAGCCGGAAAACTCACTCAGCAGTATTTAGTTGATACTTATGTAAAAACTGAAGCCAATCGCCTTAACTACGTAAGACAAAATCAACCAAAATTGCATGCTGAGCAGTACACAGGGCTCATGGATCACCTGAATAATGCAGCAGGAGACCAAGGTTTGCTTCTGGGCAGAGCTGTCATCCTTCCTTCTTCTTTTCAATAGACGGATATATATGAGAGAAGGACGAGACACAAAAACCCTGGAATACAATAAAAGTTATTCATTAAAAATAAAAAAGTAAATAAATAATGATTAATAAAAAATTAAAAATTAATAAATAAAATCAAAATAAAGAGCTGACGTTCCGGATAGAGACTATCCTTTATCAAAGCAAAAAGGATAATTCTCTTTAGTTAATCGAACAGTGAAGTATACATTTCTTCGTCCCAAATCATTCATGTCCTCCGCAGGATTAAAACACTGTCTTTTGGGATGTTTACGAAAGAAAAAACTACTATAAGAATGTAAAATAAAAAGTCAGTCACAAAATGGCAGTTCAGTCACTTGGAATTAAAGAAAAGAGAAGGTGAAAAAAATATGCCCAAATTATACATGAAACATAATTGCAAAAATTTATGTAGAATACGAAATCGTTGGGAAAGAAATGATGACATTCATTTATCTTTTGAAGGTGGGGGCATAAGTTTGAAAATGTACCGAAATTCGAAAATTGCAGGATTTGTTAAACCGCAAAAAGGTTTACAAACATTTTACAGGAAAGAGTTTTAGAAGGATTCAAACTACATTCGAGGAGCATAAAAATACGCAGATTTAAATTAAACTTTGCAGAAATTATTTTAACACAGTATTTGTAAAGAACGCTTCTAATGAGATTAACTTTAGAGAATTTAGAAATTCTTAAAACTAAATGATCTTTTCGTTCTTTAGCAACCAAATAACCTAGGAAGAAAGAGAAAGGCCCACCAAAGGAATTTAAAATGTAATCCCGTAATCTTAACATAATATTTTGCATTCGCTTAAAGAGGCAGGACTAAGAAAAAATAATTATTTTTATTTTATTTATTCATTTATTTATTCATGAAATGGACTGCACATAAAAGCCTTAAACAGTTCAAAATTAAGAAAATTCAAAAATAAGTTTAGTACAAATATCATCAATAAATTTGCAAAAATTAGAAAATCATCCAGTCAGTAAATTAAAATCTTAAAAAAAATTGTTAAAAAACATTTGAAAACGAACCATAGGATTTTGTCAATCAACATTACTACAATAAAACCCTAAAAAAAGAACGCAAACGAAAATAAGGAATAATGTAAAATAAAAAAATAAAATCATGGGAAATTATAGTTTTTCATATTAACTACAACTGCTCAGGAAAATTAGGGGAGCACGCGAGTTCAACAATACTGTGCAATACTGGAGCACAAAAGGATGACTTAACGTGATTTATTGGAATCTGTGGCGTGAAGCAGGGCGACTCAACGGACGGTAGCTGACGCCATTGGAGTGTCACGAAGTGTCGTTTGTCGAAATCGTTTCCAGGAGACTAGAAGTGTTCGACGAAGGTTAGGATAAGATCGCTCATCAGTTACAGTAACACGTGACGACCGTTACCTATTGCTAACAGCCCTGCGAGACAGGCGACAAATTGCTACCCAACTTTAACGCCAGCTCGCCGTGGCATCAGGACACAAACGATCCGCACTCGCCTTCATCGGGGTGGTCTTTATGCACGCATGCTAATGGTAAGCCTGCCGTTAACTTCAGGGCAGCGTAGGGACGGAAGAATCTGGGTGGAACAGTATCACGATTGGGGTGCTGACGAATGGAGTAGAGTTCTCTTCACGGAAGAGTTGACTTAGTCTACGAATACTTAGCTGGAAGGAAGTCGGACACTTTACAACTCAGGTTTTGTGCAGGAAAGAGCACAGTACGGCGGAGGTGGACTGATGGTCTGGGCAGGCATAAGCATTGGTGGGCACATTATCCGCAATGGCACTCTGACGGGTCAGAGGTACAAGGACGAGATTCTTAGGCCTATTGTCACACCATATGGTGGAGCTATCGACGAAGGCTCATTTTTATGGACTAAAATGAGTGGCCAGCATGCTGACAGGACTAAAATCACATTGAACTTGTTTGGAACGCGCTTGGAAGATGCATTGCAGCTAGGCCAGCACCTCCATTGACTCTTCGTGACCTGGACATGACCCTCACTCAGAAGTGTCAAAGGTTTCCTCAAGTCTTCATTGATAACGTCATCAATTGCATGCAAAACAGGTGTACAACGGTCTTGCTGGTTCGAGGAGACCATACACCCCACTAGAGGTTTGGTCCCGACCTTCCAAACTGCTTTTGTTCATTCGCAAAAATTTCTACGAGGGCAAATCAATAAGTTGTCAAACAAGACGACATTAAGTGTGCAGGAGTAGCAGTTCATTACTTATCTTTCTGTATATCCACCACCGACGGCAATGCATCTTTCCTACCGTGACACCAATTTGAATATGCCAGCTGCATAAAACGTCGTTGGCTGCTTGTGTAACCACTTATTGATTTGCCCTCGTATAATATTATGTATAGAAAATGTCATCATGTTCTCAAAGTGTCATATTCCCGAATTAGTGGAGACTGTATGCAAATTTCCCATTATTAGAGACCGGCCTACCTTAATTTGTATAGAAATAAAAATTTGTATATTCAGAGTCTTTCCTGTCAAACTCGCGTGCTCCCCTAACTTTTGTGAGCAGTGTAGTTTAAACTACATATGTTTAAGAAGTTCATCTATTAAAGCCTGCCTGAAGAGGCGTTTGTTATGAATATAAATTAATCTTAAATATAAATATAGTTCAATAATAAGATTTTTGGAAAATTAAAGAAGTTCTATTTCAACATTTATGGAAACCCTAAATTCTTTCTCTCCCCGAAAGGGCTCCTCATATTTATTTATAAATGATAATTGGCACTAATACAATGAAACTTTGGTATTTCGAAAAATCGAAGTTGAACCGAAGTTCAGGGAAGAGGGGGTATAAAAACCGACGTTTTTATCAGAATCTGTTTCAAAATTCAAATTACTTCACTTTGCCCACTTTTACTTTACACTCCGATTGAAAGCAAATACTTTAACTTTATAGCAAAGTGGCTGTAAAACGCGGTTAAAGATATTTTTATTTTAATTCCAATAAATTTTACCAGTAACAAGTGTAAATAGACGAACGTTCCATTTCCTTTTCTTTTCAGTTCATTAACACGGTACGAAAATTGATCTCGTGAAAATGATGAAAATAAAAGAACAGAACTGAGTGAAATAAAAAAATAATTTCGGATGGGAGAAATAAATGTACGTTTAAAAACCTACGAGAGTATTCTCCAATTCATTTTCTTCATCACTTAAAGGAGATAACATGCTAGAAAGTTCAAAAATAATACGAGCTCGTTTTTATCATTTGATTTTTTTTATTTTTTATTTTTTTAGCAATAAAGCTTTTCGGAATATTATTTATACTGTCTTTCTTTTCAAAGATATTTGAAAAACTTAACTTTATTCGCTTAAGTCACTTCATAGTTTCCCATGATTTCATTTCTCCTGCACAACACGGTTTTTGCCCAAGGAAGAACATCTCTACTGCTCTTTATGAAATATCGGAATATATTATTATACAAATGAAAGAAAATGGTTTTAACCTTATTTTTTGACTTTAAAAAAGCATTTGATATGGTTCCCCATACTTTATTATTAAATAAATTAAACTTGTGGTATGGTATTAGGGGGCTGCCATTGAATTGGATGGCTTCCTTTCTTTTAGATCGACATTATTCTCTTTACCTCGATTCAAATCTTTCCCCAAAATTAACTGGTAATCAGGGAGTACCACAAGGTTCTATTATATTCCCGCTATTGTTCTCACTCTTTATTAATGATTTTTCTAATATTGCTGGCAATACACAACGCATATTATTTGCTGATGACACTACATTTATAGCCTCAGCCGATTTCGAAGAACAACTTGAAAATACACTGAGTGAGCATATTATTATGACCACCTGACATGTTTATGCAAATGCGCGCACGGACATCGCCACAATGTTGCTAGCGGGCCGGACCAATATAAAAGGGGAAGCTGAGTGTCGTCGACAACAGTAAACGTGTTCCATTCTTCAATTATGGGTAAACGACGCGATTTAACAGCCTTCGAACGCGGGATGATTGTAGGCTCGGATATCGAGCGAGTATCAGCGAAAGAGCAGCATTCGTAGGGTGCTCAAGAGCAGCCGTCGTTAAAGTATTTAAAGACTGGACGGTTAGCCGGAAGACGGGGTCTGAACGTTCGCATTGTGGCCGCCCGCGGATGGTTGATGATCGGACAGAACGGAGATTGTCACGACTGGTAAAGGATAACAGAAGGGCAACTGTGCATCAAATCACTGCTGACCTTAATCAGGGGTCCTCCAAAACGGTCTCTGAATGCACTGTCCGCCGCACACTGTATCGCATGGGATACGGAAGCCGAAGACCTGTCCGCACACCTTTGCTGTCTGCAGCCAGCAAGCGGAAACGACTCCAATTCGCTCAAGAGCACAAGGACTGGACTATCGAGCAGTGGAAACAAATCATGTGGTCTGACGAGTCACGATTCCAGTTACATCATGCAGACGGCCGCGTGAGAATCTGTCGGAAACAGCACGAAAGCATGGACCCGCATGCATGAGTACAACCCTTCAGGCCGATACGGGCAGTGTTATGGTCTGGGGAATGTTTCCTGGCATGCGTTGGGTCCGTTAATACGTGTTGAACAACGTCTGGATGGCACAGCATACCTCCGTATCTTTGCCGATCTTGTTGATGGCATACCCCAATGGAGATGGTTACTTCCAGCAAGACAATGCGCCATGCCACAGAGCTCGTATTGTGCAGGAGTGGTTCCAGGAACATGAGGGGGACTTTACCTTACTTCGGTGGCCCCCACAATCCCCAGATCTCATTCCAATTGAGCATTTGTGGGACGAAGTCGAACGAACCATCAGACGGCTGGATCCACCACAGTCCAATCTAGTAAAACTAGACAGTGCTATTCATCAGGCATGGTGTCGGATTCCTCCCACCACCTTCCAACATCTCGTGAAATCAATGCTACGAAGAATCACCGCAGTATTAAAGGCAAAAGGTGGCCCAACGAGATACTGACAGGGTGGTCATTATAATATGCTCACTCAGTGTATAATAAACTCTTTACTAATTAAAATCTATAACTGGTCATTATTATTATATCAACTTCCATTAAACCTAATAAATCATACTACATGATCTTTCATGAGCGTAATAAACTGATTGACTATAATAAAATTAAGCTTTGCGTTAATAATAAAATCTTATCTAGAGTCTCTTCCTATAAATATTTAGGAATTTATTTTACCCTTGATTTATCATGGATCCTTCTTATAAAACATTTAGCTACTAAACTATCCCGTTCTTTAGGCATTATTTATAGAGTCAATCATCTTCCACGTAATATTTTACTAAATTTATATTTCACGTTAATTCATACAAATTTATACTTTGGGGATCGACCACGCAGAAAAATAAAAATCTTATAATTAAACTTCAAAAACTTTTTTTACGAATATTGTTAAATAGGCCCGCTATCTCTTCCGTTGGTTCAGAATTTAAAAACTTCCACTTATTAAAATTTGATGATCTTTATTTTATTCAACTAGCTCAATTTATATATAAAGTCACGCATAACATATATTAGAAATCCCCCTATGATAACCAGTCCATATCATCACTATTATACGAGAGAGAAAAAGATAGTAGGCCTAATCCAATTTTATAGAGTGAATTACTTAAGGAGATCAATTTCGATTTCCGGCGCTATCTGTTGGTCAAAATTAACTGTGGAACTTCACGAGGCACCTTCTCTTCAATCTTTTAAACGTCATCTCTTTAGAAACATTCGCTCGGGCCAAATTACATCTAATTTAATTTCTGTTTACTCTTAAATGAAACTGATTTACACAGTCCTCTGTTTATTTTACTATTTTTATTTTTATTTTACTACGGTCCATGAGGGAAAGTAAGGCGCTGTTATCTTTAAGAAAATGGAGAACTAATTTATCGAATATTGATCCGTCTTACAAACTAAAAGTTAAATTCAACGAATTCTCTTCTGGACAAAAGGAAGTTATCCTTTCTGCTTTCTAGTTTTTAGTTAGTATTATTAATATTACTAATTTCTCATATCTTTATAATTAATTTTATTATTATTGCTATTGTTTTATTATATTAATAATTTTATTAATTTTATTATTTTACTTGCATTTATTTTTTCTTTTAAATGTATATTAAGTAACCCCGTTTTGGGCTTTTCGCCTGTTGGGGGACAACATCGGGTTTGGACTTCTGGTTTATCTGGTGATTTCCCCTCCCCTGTTGTTTTCACAATGTCCGTCTGTCTGTCCGTCCGTCCCCTTCATAATTTCCGCATTTTTTGAGGTAGAAGGTTGAAATTCGGAATATAGCTTACTACGGGCATGGGCACCTTCACTATTTAGTTTGGTTTTGATTGGCCCACTGGGGGCGGAGTTTCGGGGGCGGAAATTTGAGGGGACTAAAAGGTCTATGCGTATTTATGCATATAAAGGAGTGAAATTCGGTATGCAGATTCCTCTAAGCAAGATCAACATTATTGTAAAGTTTGGGCCAAATGGTCCCAATAGGGTCGGAGTTGTGGGGGTGGCAGTCACTTGGTCTTTAGAACTATGGCAGCATATGGCGTGTGATGTATCATTCGATCGGAAATGATGAGAAACGAAAGAAGATAGAGCTCTTTTTCATCTTCTAAATAATACGTTCGAGAAAATCAAGTTTTCGATTAAAAAAATGGGGCGGGGGCGAATTAAAAAGTGCAGATAAAAGGGTAAAATTAGATGACCTCAGCGCTTCCGCTACTTTCCTATACCTTTCTCGGGAGGATTAATTTCTTGTTATTATTATTATTATTATTATTATTGTTATTATTAAATAATTACTACTAATATTATATTGGCTATATTGAAATGTTTTTAGTTATAAAAAAATAAAAAATAAAAATCTCGTTACTATTATTATGGTTTGCTATTGTTGTTGTTGATCTTGTTTAATGCAATACAAATTTATAAAATTTTAGATTGATTTTTATAATTTTTGTTTTAAGGATGCCCCTGGACAGGCCCCCTGGTCTTTTGGGCGCCTTTTTATTCTTTTGATACAAAAATTACTGAGTATATCTTATTTGAATTTTTTTATATATTGTTGTATTATGATTATTGCCAATTAACTGTTCTGTTATTGTAAATATTTGTAATTGCTATTGTAAATAAATAAATAAATAAATTTATTTGGTAAGCACATGTTTACCATAATTAAAAAAAAAATCCACTGCAGCAATAAAATATATAAACAGCCAAAACTTTGGACACTAGGTTAACAAGAAAGGAAGCAAAAAAAACCCCACTATTCCACATAAATGAATTTTATAAAATAAAAAAAACAACTCATATGTACATTTTGGAGTTCTCTGTCTCATTCATCAGTGAGAGACAACAAGTGCAGATTTGTGAGTCTCAGGAGTCCTTCAATTAAATTGGTTCCTTTGATAAGAAATCGTCTGCGATTCGGTGTTAGGTAATATGTCTAGCAATACTTTGGAATTTCAAAAAAAAAAAAGAAAGAAATGTCAACAAAAAAGCTCGAGCTTCAGGATATGAAGCTTAAACTGTTTATCGGTCAATTGCTGAATGATAACGAAAACGATCAACACGCAAATTTTTTTTTTTTGAACGTGTTCAGGGAGAATTTCCTGTAAAATTAAGATGAGCTATTATTATTATTTTATCATAGATGTTTAGAACTTCCGTACATTTAGAAGAAAACAGATAGAAGATTGAAATGTTGCTTGTACAGAGTAATCATTTTATCACGTAACTGACATTCACCATCGGTTCAATAGGCTTCTATGTGCTTAATAAGAAAGATATACAGATAACAAATAAAATCTTGCAAACATTCTAAGAAGGAGCATTAACTGCAACAAAGCGATCGTCATGTGCGCGTCTGCATGCCAACAATGCTTAAAAGATAAACAGAAAGTAAGTGTATATAGTTATAATTTCATAACGTCCATTTTACAATACAATTGGTTTATTATTCCTTAGTCATATAATCGATTTTCATCCTTTCGGACATCATCAGTATTTTTCAGTTGAGATGTTTAAATGTCTTACAATGGTATTCTTTTTTTAAATTTTGAACAATGTTTCTTCTATTCATTGTTTTTTGGTTATATTGTTGTCATTATTATTAGTATTTATCTTATATATTGTAGTTTTATTAATATAAAATATAGTATTATCTTATTTTATGAATATATGTTTAATTACATAGTTCTTGTATTCTTCTGTTTTTGTTTAATAGTTCTTTTATTTTATTTTATTTTATTTTTTTTTTATTTTTTTATTTTTTATTTTTTTCTTCCTTCAGTATTTGGTTGAATAATAAATTACTATCTAATAATACTGAAGGAGGAAAAAATAAAAGAACCAGAATGTCCACCACTGGTCGGATGTAAATCCACATTTAGTGCGACCTCATCACCACCAAATACGTTGGTCGGTAAATGTTTGGTGCGGAATACTAGGCGACCGAATTATTGGACCTGTATTTATTGATGGTACCTTGAACACAGACCGCTACTGTAACCTGTTACGGGAACACATGTTTGAAGAGCTTGACAACTTACCACTAGCTGCGGTACCTAACATGTGGTTCCAACAGGATGGCGCCCCTGCTCATAAATCTGCTCGTGCCAGAGATTTAATTCAAGCCACGTTTCCTGACCAGTGGATTGGGACCAATGGTCCAATAGCATGGCCACCACGGTCACCAGATTTGACACCCCTAGATTTTTTCCTGTGGGGCTACTTGAAGGCTCAGGTTTACGCCACTCCACCTCCAGATCTGGTGGATGTGCAAAATCGAATCAATCGCGCAGTCCGCTCTGTTACCCCTGCAATGTTGCGTGTATGCAGAGATAAGCACATGCAGAGTCTGCAGACATGCATTGTGGTCGATGGCGGCCACATTGAACATTTTGTTTAAATTTTTTTTTACTTGATTTCCCATCTAGATAGATGGGCCAAACTTTCGTTTTTCATTTTACAATTTCCCAATGACGTTTACAAAGACTGTAAACTGAGAAATGCTTCTCCGTATGAACACCTCTACGTCCGTTTTTTATTTCACATTTTACATTTTTTACATTTCCCATTTCCCATGTACAGTTTTCAAATTTCATAATGTTTTTCCTTGGGGGAAAAGCCCGGTCGAGTTTATTAGCTTTTCAGGGTTACGACTCATTCATTCTCATTAATTTTCCAAATGTAGGCCCTACTGTTTTCTAATAAGTATGATGTATGTCCACATCGGCTAGCCATACCTTTCACTTTACCCACTCGATAAAGGGGGCAGGGCATGAGATTTTTTCACCGGGTTTTGTTGCTAATCCCACATTTTACATGATGCTCTACAACTTTCTAAATAACACATGAGGTCTAACTCCTACCCCTACAAAATTTAAATTTTCAAAATTTACCCCTTAACCTCCAGGGACGCGAAATGTTCTTATTCGGAATTAGTGGGCATCAAAACCAAATAATCAATATTCATCACCCCAAATATAAATGTTATCCATGTTATTTGGACCTAAAGACGGCACACCAATTATGAAACACCTTGTATGTTACAATAATAAATTCAGAGCTGGTCGATGTCATCCGAGAAAATTAGGGGACGCTACTCTGAACTTTTACCCTCATCTGTATACAGTAAACAGTTATACGAGAAATTTACATGAGCTGGCAGTGTTGCGGATGAATTGGCGGGCATCGTTGGACGTCCGCGGTCGGCCATGACAGCCCCAAACGTGCAGGGCATTCAGAATGTCATTGTGTCCAGTCCGAAAAGATCGATCCCCAAACGAACGTATCGTACCAAAACAAATACCTGACCTCACCTTTAATCTTCTCCAAGAATAACTTTAATAACTATCACAGTTTTTATTTTCTGCTATTCCATTTTAAAAACCGTCGTTCTTTTAGGCACCTTGTATACTTGAGATTAACAACTGTACGCATAAAATTTTTTATTTTTATATTTAAGCATTTGCATAATATTCCATGTTATCTTTAAATAAAATACGAAACAAGTGTTTGGCAAGGTTCCTAAAAAAAAGAAAAAAAAGACGCACGCATCAATTTCCTTTTAATGATATTTAATGTTGTTCACGTATTTTAAAGCTACCAGGGAGAGAGTAATTAAAAATTAATAAAACACGGTTGATTAAAATAATGAAAATATTCCTAACCGGATGTTTCAGATGTTCGTATTCCAATTTCATATTACATCATCTTCAAGAAATGATTAGTTTTAATGATCTTAGAAATTATGATATTTTTAAAATATTTTTCATAGAGATTATAATAAAAAAAATAGTTTGGGTTTTTACCAAAATAAGGATGTTGTTTTTTTTTTCTTTTGAAATTTTAATTTACGATACCAGAAATGTTATTATCGTTATTATAGGTTGAAAAGTAGGAGGGATGGCTATTTTTCTGGAAGGCTAATTTTCGCCTTTTTTCAGCGCAGAATAAATTCCATTCTTCGTCAAAACAGTTTTTCTCTCCCTATGAAAAGATCCCCAACAAATTATACTGTACTTTAAACTCACGGGTGTTATTGATTCGCTCTGGTTGATTTTTTTTTAATAAAATTGATTATTTTTTCCTTTATAAACAAAGTACACTTAAGTTCCCAAGTCCAAAGGACCCATCAAAAGTGTTTAGTTGTGAAAAATCTTCTTTCTCATTCTTCTTTCCTTTGAAGAATCAAATTATATAGAGAGCAAGTTCACGGCATTTGACATGTGAAATTATATCTTTCATATATCAAATGGGGTTTTAAAATTAAAAAAAAAAGTTTTCAAATTACTCTAAAGGGGTTTAATTTTATATGCCTCTTTTCAATTTCTTTCTTAAAAAAATTAATCTTCGTTTACATTTATTAAATATTCATCGCATCGGCAAAAAAGGGGCCTTTCGCACAATTCAAACGGGTCGACGAAGGTCAACGCTCTCGAGTTTTCTTTTGTGCGATTAAGGGAGAGAGAAAAAAAAGCGAAACAAAAAGAAAAAAAAAATAGTTTCTGGAATCTTGACGAGAACTTTTGATGAAAACAAAAGGGTGCGAAATTTCATGCACGCACTTTTTATTTTACTCAAGTTGGGTTTGTAGTATTCGTCTCTCCACAGATACGCACGAATCGACGAGGGATGGAAGACTTCCATTATAGATCATTTCATATTATTACGAGGAACTTTTATCGAATTCGAACCCTCTTTCCTCATTACTGCAGTTTCTAGGAACACATTTCACGACGACCGACAGGTTGACAGTTGGACTGCCATTGTTTCTGCGAGTGAATGGGTCGTTACACCTTCACCTGCGCACGAATCACGTCGAACTGTCGTGTATAACAAACTTCGGTGACTACTTCCTCCGTTTCACCGTATAGACAGTAATCAATCATCTTTCCCATCTGTGCATGCAATTATGAAAGATTTAGGATAATCACGATAAGCATTACCGTTTTTTTTTTTTATTGCTGTTCCTTTCTCGGGGGCAATTACCTTTAACATTTGCCAATCTATCTATATATATAAAGAAGGATGTTTGTGGGTCTGTCTGTGGGTGGGTCTGTACGTTTTTTATACAAATCTACAGTTTTATTCCGATCTTGATGAAATTTCGCATACATGACCTTCAAAGCATGAGGAAGGTCACTGTCTACTTCAGATTTCGAAAAAATAATAATTATTGATAAAAAATCGATATTCATGGTTATAGCAGGGCATATTAATGAGAAATATCGCATGACCAACAATGCAAGATAAAGTTTTTGCAACAATGGTATCAACACGCAATTCACAAACACACTGCATGAACCAACAATATATATCTCATGACCAACAATGCAAATAAAAGTTTGTGCAACAATAGGTATCAACAATGGTTTCAACACGCAATTCACCAATAACAATGAGCTCAAAATGATGATGCAATGATAAAGCAGTCCTTTCCAAGAATTATAACAATGCAATATGGATAAGTTTCAATTTGTAACAATGCATAGAATTCCTGTTATTCAGGCTTTTCTTAGAAAAGAGAGTTCTTAGTACTTAACAATTTCTTGAAAATCTTTAAAAATGATCAGTAAATGGAGGCAATGGAGAGTTAGCAGACTATTGAGAAAGAGTGGAAAGACGAGAGAGGAAGCACTCCTTTAGCTCCGTGATGTATTGAGCAAATGGGAAGCAAGTAAATAGAAGAATCCGCGACCGCTAGACTGCACAAAGTGATGAATGGCCAAATTTTGCTTCAACACATCGAGAGAAGAGTGGAAATTGCAACAACATCAAGTGTAGATCTGAAGTAAGATTATCTGAGTAAAAAATTATTGGAGCAGTCCATCCATTTTGAGCCTTTAAAAAGATTTTTTTCGAATTTTTATTAAGAATTTTTACTGTATTAATTCTAAGCATTTTCATGTGTTTATTTTTAAGATATTGCAAAATTTATTTTAATTATTGAGATTGTTCTGTTTACATCCCAAGCCTAATAATCCCGGGCAACGCCGGGTACCTCTTCATGGTATCTCATGACCAACAATGCAAGGCAAAGTTGGTACAACAATAGGTATCAACAATGGTATCAGCACGCAATTCACAAACACACTGCATGAACCAACAATATATATCTCATGACTAACAATGAAAGGAAAAGTTTGTGCAAGTGTAATTATCCCGGGCAACGCCGGGTACCTCTTCTAGTTTTCTATAAGCAAAAAAATAAAAAAATAAAAAAAAAACACTTTTTTTTTAGAAAAAAATTAATATTTAAAAATATGTTAATCAGGTTTTCGCCATACAAGATCTTAAATAATGAAAGTAATTTACCCTAATTTGCTTTTTCAAGGGTTAGTTGAAGCTTTTTTTAAATTGTAATTTTTTTTCAATCGAATACGGTTTCCATGTAGTCTCCTCTTTAAACTGTTCTTAATAGTTTTTTTAATTTATACAGAGAGACATAAAATGTCAAAAGTCATTGGGCTTATCTGTATTTCGAAATGGTATGTAAAAAGGACGATGTGAGCATGCTAGCAGTATAGATACTCTATCTTTAGGGATATTTTGGATTTGGCCGCGATCTTGAAATGGGTCAAGGTTCATTTTCTTAAATGGGAAGAGGTCATGTGGCATACCAATTTTTTCTCAGGAGTTCATTCCTGCAATCGGATTTGAGTTATCTGTTGTGGTTCACAAGTTATTATCAAAAACATTGGCATTGCAGGTAAATGGAAATGACGCTAATGGAGGAGGAGAAGATTGAACTGATCCTGATGTCCAGAGAACGCCTACTGCAACCTTACTGCTGATTTCAAAGAATCTTCACACGGGCACTTGAAACAACATATGCATGCCGTAAAAATCCAAAGAAAACGTCGCCTGCATACATCCTGCAGCACGTGCCAGCATTATCCCCGACGTTCTTGTGCGCGTTCCTAATGAATGGGGGGGGGGGGTTCTAGAAATTTTGGCGTCGACAACTAAGGTCATTTAGCGCCTTTTACACAAGTTATAACAGTATGCAGCCCGGGACAAACACAAACATCCATGCCCACAGCGGGACTCGAACCCGCGGCCAGGCGGACTCGAGAACTAGAAAGCCTGCGCTCTAGCCCTCTCGGCCACCTGGCCGGCCCCTAATGAATGGACAAAGCGCCTTGAGCACTGTGTCCAGCAGCTAGGAGAACACATTGAACACAAGTTTTTGGTATGTGTTTCTGTTTGGAAAGTGTCAATGTTTTTGTTAATAACTTGTGAACCACAACAGATAAATGAAATCCGATTGCAGGGATGAAATCCTGAGAAAAATAAATTGGTGTTCTTTGGTGTGCCGCATGTCCCCCTTACCATTTAAGAAAATGAACTTTGGCCCAAACTGGTGGATTTCAAGATGGCGGCCAAATTCCAAAACTGTCCCAAAAGATAGAGCAAATAGCCTATTCCCTACTAGCATGGTCACATCGTTCATTTCACACACCACTTCCGAAATATAGCTATGTCTAGTGATTTTGATTTACCCTGTACATTCAACAAAAAAAAACTGCAAAATCGTTAAATACTAAATTCTTACAGACATCGATTCCTTTGAGTCAAATAAATACCAAGAATTATTCAATAAAACACAAAATATTAATTTAATCATCCAAATCTATTTTGTCTCCTTCAAAAAGGCCTCATTTGATGCGATATACTGATGCCAACGAAAAATCTAGTTGTTGAAACACTTCTTATAGATACTTTCCTGTGTTTCCTTCTGCACCTTCTGCGAATTTTGTTTTACGAACACAAGACATTTTCCACAAAGTGGAATTTGAGTTTGGATAGCAGGAAAATCCAAGCGTGGCCATATCTGAAGAATACAGTGTTTGATCGATGACATTCGTTGAATCTTTGGTCAAAAATTCGTGTACAGGGATCGATGTGTGGGACGGCGCATTATCGTGCTGGAAAATCCAAAAATTGTTCGTCACAAATCTGGCCTTTTCCAATGTTTCAGCCCAAGAATTTCCTTGGCAATACAAAATTTGAGGCTAGCTCTTTGTTCGATATTTGTATCCATTTCAAAATCGCAGGGCATATTTGAAGTCTACTAACAAAACGAAGAGCTGTAAACAAACTTAACAGATGGCGCAAAACTCTACGTGACAATCAGATACATGTTTAATTACAGCAAATAAACTGTTCATACCTTTTATGCGTGCATTTTAAATGAAAAAAAATCCTTATTTATTTGCTTGAATGTATACATCGCATCTAATTTCTATTATTCCAGCACGTGATCAAAGTAGATATCATACGCGTCAAGGCAATAACCATTATCATTATTTACTCGTTATATTCACTCATGGCACGTTCTTATGAATTGTTTGATATATTACATGCCATATATTAGAATTGATAGTTCAAATGGTACCATATGGTACCACATAGCACCATTAGGGCATGTGCTACTAATATAATAACCATTATCAGTATTAACTCGATATATTCACTCATGGCAAGTTTGTTTGATATATTACATGCCATATTTTAGCAGTGAAAGTTCCAATGGTACTGTATGTGTGTGTTTTTTTCTTTTCTTCTTTATTACTTTTCCTCCCCCCGATAAAATAAGAGGAGATTTGCAAATCGAGTTTAGAGTCAATGATATGGAACAAAGATTCATTTTTAAGCTGAGAAAAAAAATACCCTCTTGGTAAGCGTCAAGGCAAACCACAGTTCTAGTTTTGTGTCTGGCAAACTGTCATCGAGATGGGTGTGGTCCGTTTTCATCCAATGCATACGAGGTCTGTTCAAAAAATACGTAGACTGTTTGAATTGCGCGGGCCCTGTTGGTCCCAACCAAAATCGCTTGGTGTCGCCATCTTCTGATAGATCCGCTGATTACAAGGCAGTTTTTTGATTGCAAATATCAGTATTGGTTGATTAGCTACGCGGTTGTTTGTGAAGTGTGTTTTTTTTCGTTTGGCGGATTTTTAGAATGAGTGACTTGAACGAGCAAAGAGTTGCTGTGAAATTTTGTGTTAAACTCGGAAAAACTGCCACTGGACGAGTGGAAAAGGCCAGAAATGTGGACGAGAGGTGACTGGTTGTTTCATCACGGCAACGCTCCAGCCCATTCAGCCCTCAGAACTCGAGAGTTTTTGGCCAAACACTCGATCACTGTTCTTCCTCACCCACCCTTCTCATCTGACCTCGCTCCTTGTGACTTCTTCTTGTTTCCCAAACTCAAAAGACCTTTGAAAGGAAGGAGATTTGAGACGATTCCCGACATAAAGGCAAATGAGACGAAGGCGCTGAAGGACATCACAAAAGAAGCGTTCCAGGACTGTTTCCAAAAGTGGAAACACCGTTGAGATAAGTGTGTGCGTCGGGGAGGAGAGTACTTTGAAGGGGACCCAGATGTGTAACTTCTGAATAAAGTATATTTTGTTTTATGACGTCAGTCTACGTATTTTTTGAACAGATTTCGTATAGTAATCTTGGGATATAAACTTTCCCTTTTGCGCTTATTGAAAAAGTCATAGATAACATCTCATCATGATCATCATCATAGATGTCAACTCTTATCCATTCACTGCTGGATATAGGTCTTTTTTAGACGTTTCCAATATCAGTTTTGTTCATCAGTTAATGACACCAGCTTTTAGACGTCGTCGTGGTCTTTTAATACTTTAGGGGACCAGTTGAGGATGGCTGTATCCCATCTGTTGTCCTGTCTACTGGAAATCTGTCCAACTCATTGACATTTGAGATGTCGTATTCGCTCTATAATGTCGAACACCTTGTCTGCCCTCGAATCCAAGTGGTACGTATTCTGTCCCTCCTTGGTATACCTACCATAACTTTTTCCATGCTAGATTGGATGACCTCGTTGATAATATTTATTAAAGTGTATATACTTTTTTGTGAGATCCTGTGTATTTTAGATTTCGAGATTATTTGGAGAGAATAAATTTTATTAGGTTGTTTCAAATGAAATTGCTATTAATGTAAGGCCTGATCATATTATGTGTCCTTCTATGCCATACATCTGTTAATACATAATATAGGAAGTACATGAAAGAATATCGCAGTTTGAATATTTTATATTTCTCGTAACGATGAGGTTTGACGACAAATGTTATTACATTGATTGGGGAAATAGCTGTTCAAGTTTATGCAAGTTAAATTACACCTCTCAATGTGCGATCGTTAATAACACGACACATTCGTTCGGTAGTCCATTTCCTCCCACATTCGAGTTAGCATGTCAGAGCCGAGTCAACATATTAGAAACTGTGGAGTTTGTGAACTATTCGTGAACTGTTGTGGTAAAAGTTTACCGCGCATAGCAAAATGGAGCTATAGAAAATAAGCGACGTGGAAATTATGGTGCTCTACGAGCCATGGATGAAAGAGGGTGAACGGCGGCTTTGGCTGTGCGTTCGGGCGAATCGACGTGCTACAGTGGAACAACTTACTTCCCAAATGAACCGGGGGGCTACCGCAAGTGTGTCCAGAATGACTGTGCATCGGCGGAAGAGGCTGAAATTTGCACAGCAGTACCGACCAAAAGATTGGCAACCACTGATTGGAAAAAGATTGCCTTCTCAGATGAATCACGTTTTTTGCTCTATCGGACGTTGACGCATACGGCGAGAAAAGTCAGAACACAAACACCCTTCAACCATTTGTGGACGGCAACAAACAGGCGCAGGCAGCATTATGGTCTGGAGAATGTTTTCGTGGCATTCTCTTGGTGATCATTTGAATCGATTTAAGAACGTGTTGATCTTTGCTGACCATGTACACCCATTTATGGTCACTGCTTTTCCTGGATAGGATGGCATCTTACAGCACGACAATGCAATATCTCATAGTTGGAACTGTACATTAGAAATGCACGAGAAAGACTTTATGGTACTTTCCTAACCCCCAAATTCCCCGAATTAAACTATTCGAGCATCTATGGGACCGCCTCGATCGGGTTATGCGCTCCGTGGCTATTCTACCTCGCACCTTCCAATAGTTGTCAACTGAACTGCAGTCATCATGAATCAATATCCCTGTGAACTGTTTCCAGCACAGTTTCATTGAGTCTTTCCCAGCTGTCTAGCCGCTGTCCGAGATTCACATGGTGGTTATTCCGGATTTTAACAGGTGGTCACATTAATGTGACTCGTCTGTTTAATTTACTTTACTACTTCTTCGTAGCGGCATAAAGATTGCTAAATATGAATAAGTGTGAATTTTAGTTAAAATTCAATTCTATTCTTTTTCTGCATCATAACATTAATCATTGGTAATAAAGTTTAAAGGTTCGATATAAATTACTGATACTATAAAAAACGATCATAACGTTATAAGTCGAACAGCTATCTCTACGCAGTTTGCCCAAGAAAACACACGGCAAGTCTAGGAGAGAAGGCCATAGAGGAAAGATGGCCAATCACGCTAATTTTAAAATTTACAGTTAGAGAACGCTATTGATCATATGATTCAAAGCATTAGCCATTCATGCTGGTGGCGAGCTCTAATCATTAGTATTTCCCCATTTTTTATTTAGAGAGTTGCTGAAAACTTACACACATGAAAGGTCTTCCGCAACAGCAACTATTTCTATTTGCTTACTTATTTTTCAAACCCGATTATCCGTTAGGGTCGCGGAGGCAGCAGCCCTATGGAGGATCTTCAGCGATCGCCATCTTCCGCCATCTTCCGCCATCAGGTGCATGTCCTCCAAGGTAATACCCAAGCAACTCGAACTCAGATTCTCCATATAGTCTAACCACCGCGACTCGAGCCCGGATTCTCCATGTAGTTCTAGGCCGACCCCTTGGTCTCTTACCCATCGGCTTGGAAAATAACAACTGCCTAGGAAGACCAGTTTGCGGCATCCGTATCACGTGGCCATACCAGCGCAACTGAGATCTCTCAATGTAATCCCCACCTGTCTCAATGGGGCTCCCCTAACATGGAGAGCGCACTGAGCAGGCTGTCTTGAAACGACCAGAACCTCGGTCTTACCCACACAGATCTTCATCCCAGCCTCTTCAGATTTGGCTGCAAACTGGGCTAGTGCATGTTGAAGGTGAACGGAGGTGATAGGACCGTTCTTTTTCGCTGATAAAATAATGAACAGCACAAATTATCTGGACATACTAGAAAATTTTGTAGTACCAGTCATGGAGGGACATCAGCCAAAGTGATTTTCCATCATTGGGAAGTTCTCGTTCGGGAGATTCTCGATCACCGTTTCTCAGGCAGATAGATAGGACGTGATGACCCCCCCCCCTCGATTTTTTCCTGTGTTAAGGATAAGAAACAGCGCCGGTGAATCTTATTCAAGGAGATGTTCAATAACACTTGGAGAGAGTACCGCCTGGATATTTTATGGATCATAAAAGGAGCTCATATCGAGGTAGACTGATTCGTGGTGACATGACTATGACGGGTATATAAATTTTGAGTGTCTGTTTACATTGTTGCAAACCGCATGGAGATAGCTTTTCTATAACCTTATGAACGTTTCTTACGATACCAATAATTTATTCCTATCCAGAAAATCAATCAAGACTTAAAATTTAAGCTGAACCGAAAAGATCAGAAAATTTTATCATCTAATTTGGAAAAATTTGAAATTAACTTAATCTGCATTAATTTGTGACACTAATATCATCATCCAACCTATCGTTTTCGAATTTTGTCTTATCCCTGTAGATTAGGCGTTAAAACAGAAATAAATACCAAGAGAATTGGATGTATTATATCATTTGACCAGTGATGAAATTGTGCGTGACATGAATTCCCATACCACAATGTATTCGACTTATTATATACAGTGTAAGTTCAGTTCTCCGAATCGATAGAAGCAAAGCCTCATTATGAGTTAGCACGAACAAAATAAGTTGCTTTATCAAATATTTACAAGAAACGATTGTGCGTTTGAATTTTTCGCATATTCTGCTGTAACGGAAGCAAATGTATAGTTTGTCTTTCTGTGTTAATATTTTATAAAGCTTAAAGTCCATGCCAGCATCGAAGCTAATTTTCATGACTTAGCATTATTCAGTTATGATGGAATAATGGATTGAATAAGTCAATTTTATTTTAAAAAATATTACTGGATTTGCGAAGTCGGTCGTTCTGTTGCCAATATTTTAAATAACACAAAACAGTTCAGAATGCATGATACTGCATTACCATTACCAGATCCGGGTCACAGCACCAAAATTTAAACATCTTGGTGCTGTGAACAGGATCAAAGGACCAGAATTTTAACTTTAACTACTATTTTGGCTATGTTCCCGAATAGATAGGACATGTGTTCCTATTAATATTTTTACTTAATTTTTGAAGCTCTTTCCAAATCTGAAGTCAAAATAAAAAATTCGAAAAAAATTGGCAACAGAACGACCGACTATGCAAATCCAATAACGATGTTTTGAATGGTTGTGTCAAAGGGCCGCTATTGAAATTTTTATAATTATATTGAAACGGCCTATGTCTCTATCATATTAATATATATTTTCAACTCCTTTCTACCATCTTTGGGAGAAGTCTTCTGCTAATGTTTCTATAATTCTCTAAATCTTCTGCTAACGTTTATCTGCATCTACAACTCTACACAAAGCAATATTTCCAGACACATGTAAATTTTGCACTGCAACCATGACTTACCATAAAATTATGGTATTGAATCTCCCTTTGTGAATCTCTCCTCTGCTCTCCGAGGAAGATTTTATGCCAAATTTTGGTAAATAGCTTCAGGATGTCAGATCATTTCTCTAAGGCGGGACAGAATAGAGCCAAGAGAGATGACCAGACAAAGGCCGATAAGGAAGTTAAGCAACGGGGAGCGCGGTTAGCAAAAAGTTGGGTGGAGCAACAAGAAAATACCTTCCCTCCTTGTAGGCAGTTTTTTAGGAGCGCCCCAACACGCCATAACCAAGATGTTCGTCAACGATTGACTAAGAACGAAATAATGCAAAGCAGGCTGCCAGAAAAACAGAATAAAAAGACGAGGTGGAGGAAGAATCGGGGCAGAGCATCAGTTCCCCGACTTGAGGAAAAAAGATGGAAGGACAGGTCCCCCGAGCTTCGCCAACGAGAACACTTCTCAACGAGTCGAAGAGACTGGAAGGCCGATGGAAAGACTAGCCAGATGGGACTCAGTTTTCGACCGAGCCGTAAGCCAAATCACATTAATTTAACTGATGATAGTTTTCCTATTTTCTCGAGCGCATATTGCAGAGGACGCCTGCCTTACCCGAACCCTAGGACGAAAGGGTCGAAGTCAGCCCGAGTTGCCAGGCCATTGATCGGTGCGGAACCTGCTCCGAGCAAAGCAGACTCACGGGGCCGACAAAGACGTAGACGGGCCAGACGAGGAAGGCAACAGAATGATTTCGCTCAGAGAGATCACAAGGAATTTCCCAGTAGTTCACGAACGTTTAAGCAGGCAAGTGGATGCTCTAAGATTTGCCTAAGTAATTCAAAAAGATTAATTCCATGTCAAGGAGCGAGTGGAGTAGGACATTACCATAATTTACGGCAGCCCACTCACGGACGACCAGGACTCAGACGGACACTTGGAAACGGAACACGCCCCATCCGCCAAGAGGAACCACAGAAGGAGGTCCCTCCGTCCAGCCCACAGCCCGAGATAGAGGACGACGAATCCCCCGGGTTGGATGACCACGAAGGCAAGCAAAGTGCTAGTGATCTTGCCCAGCTACAGCTAACGAGCAAGGGTTCGGCCGAAAGGGAATCGAGCTACAGAACGCCTGCTCCAGGATCGGAGGAGCTCGTCAGACGCTGCCACCCGCCCATTTCAGCGTCACCACTTCAATCCTCATCGCAGGATACGAACAGGCCGACCGAGGACAGGATAGCGCAAACCGACAACAACCGCTATGCAAGTTGCGGGCGCGCCGAGATCTCGAGTCGCGTGTCGCGCTTGGCTTCATCGGTATTCCTGTCTATTGAGTGCGTTAGGACATAAGTTTAGCTTGCTAAGTAATATTGCACGATTCCTTATTATTAGCCATTGACTATTCCACACGTGAAAGGACATAGGCGACTTGTCAAAAGCTCTAGTCGGAGTTTGGTTGTATGTTAATATCGTATTGTTTGTCATTTACAGATTCTACGGTCGTGCTCCCAAACCCGATCGGGTCGACGCGTTCTAGGATAGCAGCGTCAATCTTGGAGTATCAGATTTTCGATCGGGTCAACGACCTTCGAGGAAAGACGTATGCATTAGAAGCAAGCTCGAAGAACGCCGTTGTATCAGGAAGCCCACGATTGTAAAATTCATATTTATTTCACGTCAGATTTTCTTGTACCCCAAATTATAATCGAAGAATTAAAGTATTTAGGAAATATAACCCTTTCCGCCTCCTTCCTTCTCTGTCCACGAATTGTGTTAGCCTCTGGGGGGATAGGATCGACTCTGCTATTCGAGGCCTATCCTAACACAGTTTGCAAGCGTGACACAGGAATTCTCTTCCATTCTTACCCAAGAGTGTTGATGAGTTTAATCTCAGATATTGGGCGAAGTCGCCTAGTTTTGCTCCAATTCATTCCACAGATGTTCAATAGTATTTTTATCCAATTCTTCAACGCTTGTCCTCAAACCACTCCTGCACATACCTTGCTTTGTGACAAGGAGCACTGTAACGTTGATACAGGAATGTGCCAAACCCAAATAGTTATCGCATAGTTAGCAGTACAAATTTGTTCAAAATATCAAGGTAAGTTGCAAGCGTTATAGTTCCTCCTCTGAAGCAAGTTGGCTCAATTCCAAACCAAGAAAATGAGCCTCATATCATAATAACAGTAGGCATCAAGAAATCAAGCATAAAGCTTCTCCGGCATCCGCCAGACCCAAACTCGACCAAAGTGTATACAATGATTGTCGCTCTATAAGACATTTTCCCATTGCTCCATGGTCAAGTTTCGGTAAGTTGAACATCACTTTAAACGCTGCTTCGCATTGTGGACCTGATGCGAGGCTTATGAGCGCACGACCATGAAAACCTAGCGTCCTCAATTCCCGGCGAATGGTGATTGTACTGGTGGTGCATCAAATAGTATTTCGGACCTCTGTAGTAATTGTTTTAGCTGAAGACTTCGATTGTATCGTGTCATATATGCTAGCACATGGCATTCTCTGGTCAGATTTTTGGCCTCTCACTTCGCGGTTTCACTGACATCTCTCCTTGAAATTTCCACTTGACAGTGATATCACTTACAGTTAAACGGGATATTGGCAGAATAATTTGATGGTTCTACGTTGGAACTCACTGAGCTCTGTTGAGCGTCCCATAGAGCTTGGTGATTGGTTCAGTGGAATTTTTAGGGCGCGTCAACCGCTTGGTCATTTGTGCTCAATCACAAGACCATCGTTTTAAACATCATTTTAAAAATATAAAAAACAAGAATAAGACAGGCAAACTATTAAATAAAAATTACAAAAATCACACACAACAAAATAAAAATCTCTAATGAACGTAAACACGACAATTCACTTAAGATTTAGAGTCTACGTAAACATTAAATGATCAACTAAACAAGTTATCACCAAGAATTAAAACAAAAGTTAAAATGGCCCAACTATATACAATCTAAAAAATCTTTTATATTTCGGTACAATTATCTCTGGTGGTTATTGTACATATATCTTGGCCATCTCGTTTTTCGAAATATCGAGTTCCAACTCAGAAAATGAGTTCGCTTCTGAGCATTCCGAGTGCGTTTTATCTTTGCGGGTATCGATTCTTCGTTTGATTGGTTTTGCACATTCTTTTGCTTACTCAGGCGGTTAGGAGGGATCCTCTTTCTTGAATGAGAGACATTTTTTAGGATCTTTCGGTTTTTGCAGTTTTATTTTATCTTCCACAATATCATTTAATGGTAACAAAACTGTCATGATGGCTACAGACTTTACTAATATTTTTCTCCTTCAACGCTGGCATAAGAACGAACAGAGCTATTACAGAGCTATTACAGGCAGCAATCGTTTCGCCTCAAAGTAAGAACATCCATTTTTCATCTTAATTGCCTGTACCTCTTTCTCCGTCTTAAACATTGGTCAGTCCTTAGAAATAGGGTATTGGTCACCTTTACAATTGCTACATCACGGTGTCGCGCCACAGTTATATTTTTCATGTCCTTCTTGGCCACACTTAACGCATAGCGCTGGAAACCTAAAATTTAGTTTTGTGTGACCGAATCTTAGCATGGTAACGATTTGGATACAAATGACATAATATTGGCCCGCAAATAATTAAGTTTAATCGATTCAGAGAGGATAAGGAATATGTGGAGGCTAAGTAAGCCTCCGTTGCGAACATCGGCACCCTGGGCGGGTCCACAAACGACTGGATACTTTTTGTCTGTAAGGTGTTCTCAGTTTTATTGGATTGTGCAGGGCACTTCCGAACTTCAATTTCGTTATCTTGGGACCACTGTGTGGCAAGGCGTGCTCGATGTTTGGGGTCATTGTCTTGCTGGAATATAATCTCTTGTTTGTCTTGTCCATGAAAATCCATAGCCCTTAGCATCATCGAGACACTCAAGCCCCTACATCACATAAGGTTAAAGTAGAGAGTAGATGATAGTTAATGCAATAACACAGAATGGAATATCTCCGAGACCGTCAGAGTTTTCCCGAACACGGTAGCCGAAGTTTATCGCGGATGGCAGAAGACATAAAAAACATTTATCCAGAAGAAGGCCTGTGGTTGGACACAGGTTCTCATTGGAAACAAGGATTTATGCAAAATAAGCATGGCGGTAATATCAAACAGGCGTGCAACCATTCAAAAATAATAGGGCCTGTAAACGCTGCTATCTTCTGTTGTCGACTGGAAGATTAGAAGCTCTGAGAAATCTCGAATCCTATTGAAATATGTGGATGGCAGAGTCAGGCTATGAAGCCAACAGAAAGGAACGATGGATCCTTCATGTGCAGTGACGACTAGATGATGGATTGATTATGTTGTAGAGAGTGTTGGTTTCAAATCTTAGGTCCACTGGTCCCCAGAGAACAAATATTGAAAGCCACAGCTTGTGAACCGTACTGCCGATCACGTTCATTCGTTCATGCTCACCGTCTTTTCTGCCATGCCATAAGTCTCAACTACTGGCTAAATGAATGGTTCAATAAACATGACAACGGGCTTGGTCTTCTTCCATGACCGTTCAGATATGATCATGGTAGTTAAAAGGAACGTTAATACCAACCAAGCCAAGCCAGCCTTCTTGACTGTCACAGTCTCCAGAGCGAACATCTGTAGAATGAGCTGGTAGGGATATTCACGCTCAAAATCACGACCTTCCTGTTTGTTTGAGTTATATGCAGCCATCGTCGAGGAGTTTGGTAAAATACCTGAAGACCGTTTTAGTAAACTTGTGAAGGCCATGTCCCGACGAATTCGAGCAGTAATAGAGATAGACGGGGTCCAACATATTAGGTGGTATGCATTATGAATTGGCCACCTTGTGTATAAATATATTTTCTGCTGTCCCAATCTTTTTTCATATACGAGGGAGGACCCAAAAATAACGAGATATATTTTCTGGCGGGCAGTGTGGTGATAGTTCGACTTCATCCGTTAAGTGCCTGTACAAGACATCGTTCTGGATCAGTTGACCCTGAGTGAAATATCGTCCTTGCGTTCTTGGCGAAACCTATAGTTTCTTACTCCATGGGCGACACATCGGAGCGATCAATGTGGATGTTTACGTAAGCGCTGTTGGACATATTCGGCGTTTTTCCATTGACGGACATGGAAGAGCAACATCAAGTTTTGTTTCCTGTTAGGGAAATCAGCAGCAGAAACTGTCGCAATGCTTCGGGGATTTACGGGGAAGAAACCTTGACCTAAGCAAGGGTTTGTGTAGTTTTCTCGTTTTAAAAGTGGTCGAATGTCAGTTGAAGATGAATCCCGACCGTGACGTCCCTCCACTTCTAGTACGAACTAAAGCATTCAAAAAATCATTGAAGCGACCGATGAATAGGAGCAACCGATTGGAATAACCTGAGGCTCGTGCTAACGAATTTTGTCCGAAGATTTGAATCGTGTCTTAGCGAAATCTGTGCATGGGTGCTTCTCGACGACCGGGGTGCGTGAGTGTGTGCCACAAGTTGAAAGAAGAGTCAGAAAGTGATCCAGAATTTCTGTCAAAAGTTACCACAGGCGAAGAAACATGGTGTTATGAGTACGACCCAGAAACCAGGCAAAATCTAGCCAGTGGGAGACCGCTTCATAACCAAGATCGAAGAAAATAAGGCAGGTGATATCCAACGTGAAGACAATGTTGATTTGTTTATTTCGACGTCAGGGGATCATCCACCATGAATGTTCCTCAGGGAACCACAGTTAAAAAAACAACTTGCATTGTGGCGTTCAGGGATTGGCTGCTGCACCAGACAACCCTCCTGCGCACACGACGTTGAGCGTCAGGCGGTTTTTAACCAAACGTTGGGACAAGTTCATTTTGTCTGATTGATACAATTTTGAAGGCGATTAAATTTTGAAAATGTTCTGTCAAATACATGATTTTTAATAAAATATTTCTCGGTATTTTTGTCCTCCGCCCTCACAAATAAAATAAAATAAAATAAAATAAAATAAAATAAAAAAAGAGATTAAGGGTGCCGATGTGGCAATTTTGAACAAATCACACAATCAAAAAATAATTTAAGCACAGAAAAAAGCGCGAAAACCATATTTATTAACTGCGAAAAAGGAGAGCCAGTTAATTATATACTTTTTTAAAAAGGAGAGTTTCTTTTAGAATGATCCAATATATAAAACTTTTTGAAAAAAGGAAAAAAAAATCAGAGGCCACCAACGAATACGCGCCCTATTGTCTAAAGCCCGATAACACTGAAACTCGATTTCGTTAGGCGGGCTTGAGTTTCACACTTTTGAGAATAGCCGAAGTATAGAATGACTCAAAAGTTAAGGTTTTTGATTCCCTCTTTCACGTTTGTAGCACTCCTGAGTAATGTTAGATTTGAAATGTAATAAAGTAAGAGTGCGTTTTTTGGCTACAAATTTTGAGGTCGTCTCCCTCGGCGCCCCGGAGGAAAGAGCGAAATCAATCGGCACCACGAAACAGGATGCCCTCGATGGCAAGCCTACACTTACCCCGACGGCGAAAGAAGTCAAATAAAAATGAATTTAAAAAGAAACTTCAGAACAGAATTCTCATTCTGTGTGTGTGTGTGTGTGTGTGTGTGTGTGTGTGTGTGTGTGTGTGTGAGAGAGAGAGAGAGAGAGAGAGAGAGAGAGAGAGAGAGACGTCGTCTTTATAGGACTCGGAAGGATCTAAAATTTCATTTGCATCTTCTTAGCTTTTATAGTGTTTTGTATGTTGAATGCTCACTGCAAAAAAAGCAAAATCTTATTTTCAAATATTACGGAACTAATTATGAAATAATTTATGCTAGTGTTCATGACTAATTAAAAAGACAAAAAAGGGGTCATAAAACTATGTAGTGATGTCTTAGACGTGTGAACTAAAGGAGCTATTAATTTATCTCTCAACAAACAGTTATAAATCATAAAAAATTGTTTTTAAATCTCACAAATCTGGAGCTCTATAAACATGCCAAGTATATTGTAAAATTAAAATTTAATAAAATGCGTCATTGTTTGGTTTCCTTTGAACTTGCTGAGCATTTGGTTTCACTGTTGCAGCAGTATTTATTTTCATTTCATTTTAATAAAAATAGATGATGCCACTGATTAAAAAAGTTTCTCTAGCAAACATTTAAAAAGAATGCATGCGAAGCGGGACGACCATTTTTCATTTAAAGCAGCTTTGGAGGATAAAAGAGGAAAAAGTGGGAATGATCAGGGTGATAATTTAAAATGAAATTCCTAAGAGGTGATATTTAAAATGGTTGACCCAAGAGATATCGTTAGTGACCTTCTTTAAGTAAACACAAATAAAAGAATAAAAAGCAACTTTCAAAGTATGAAAATATAAATTGATATTTTGTAAATATTATGCTCGTTCCAAAAGCAGATATGCCGAAAAGTGTCTTTACATAATACTGTTTTGAATCAATATCCTCCTGCCCATAAAAATGTAAGTTTTTTATATTTTTAGGTATACTGAACAAGAATCTGAAGCCCATAAGTTTCTATACGCTCCCTGCCATTCTTGTTATTCTTCATCGGAGTGTGATATCGGTGTTGTTACCGATTAATGGTGCATAGTGGTGCTTATAGGTAGTGCTTACATATTTGTTGATTAAGTATTTATTATGTTTGATTGTCGCGCACTCCATAGAAATCGGGCTTAAGATGTGAGCTTACAGTGTAGCGATCCGGAAAACCACCTCTTTAGTGACGGATAACGCGGAATGTGCATAAGAAATTATACTGAAAGTATATGCTGCTAGTATATATTGCCAAATCAAGTATTACTTGATTTGGCAATGATTATTTTACGGCCGGATGCCATTCCTAACGCCTACCTCGCGAGAGGAAATGTTAGAGAAAGAACAAACACAAACATCCATGCCCTCGGTGGGATTCGAACCCGCGACTCGCTGGACCCGAGTGCGATAAGACCTGAGCCGTAACCACAGAGTAAACAGAGCGCTTACGGACTCAAAAGCGCGTCGCCTCTTGGCAGCCATCTTGTGGTGGGACGATGCCACGTTTTACACTGTAGAAGCCATACTCAAAATAGCGAATAATCCGCTTTTTACATGGTATACGTTGATTTTCATGTGAAATTTTTATATTTCCCAAAACTTTGTTTCATTGATGCACAAAAAAGTGATTTTTTAGGTAATATTCATCAATTTTTCATAGGAAATAAAAATTAATGTTCAACTGCTACTTATGCATGGCCTTACATTTTCTCAATTTCAACTTAATTTAAAATAAAATATATAAAATAAAAATTTTAAAGCACACACTTTCACCTTAAAAAGTTCAGAAAAAAGTAAAAAATCGAATTTAATAAAAAGGTAAAAATGTGGTGGCGTATTTATTATGCAGTATTTTCTTTTTAAAATTTAATATTTAACGCGCCACCACACTTTTACCTTTTTTTTTTTAATTCGATTTTTTTACTTTTTTCTGAACTTTTTAAGGTGAAAGTGTGTGCGTTAAAAATTTATATTTTTATATGTTTTATTTTATTCTTTTTAGTCTTTATTTATAAAAATTAAGCTTTTTATTTAATATCGACAAAAACCAAAAAAAACTTGGAAATCTGCCGTCTGATATCGGTTAAACGTTTAAAATACTTTATGCTGGATAATCATAAACAATGCTCATCACCGCTCACCACAATCAACAATTTTGCTAGCACTGATGATCAAATTAACAACTATAACAATAAACTACAATACAGCTAGTCGTTACGTCATGATTGCACTGTATATATATTAAACTTAAATATTAAATAACTTACGAATAAATGAAAGACTAGTGAAACTAACGATTGAAACATGCATTGGGGAAAGTTGCAGAGCTGTCGGTAGTCAGGAAGTGGGCAAAATATTGATTACAAAATTTTTCCTTCCATTTTTCGATAGAAAAATTATTACTTCATGTTTGGAGGTCATCTCCAATATATATTTAATTGTTTATCTAAAAGTGAACTTTTTGAAAGCATTTACCATCATCTTACATTGAAAACACTGCTGAAAAATGACTGAAATTCTTTGATATTTTTATTAAACAAACATTTTTTAGAAAATAAAACATTTTTAATGTTGGGGAAACAAAGAAAGTCTGGTGATGTAATTTGCAGCGATTTGGGCATCGGTTGAAAACGACCCACGATTGACCCATATAACGCACGATGACTTACAATTCTCTTTTCTTTACCTGTGAAAAGATAACCCACTGTCTTTTGTTGTTCTCATGTTGCATCCGCAAGCCACGCAGTAGTTTGGCATGTTGTTCACTCATTCCACGGTAGCTAAAGTAGAAAAAACCGTTAGCTACCCTTTGTAGGTTATATACGTGCCTAAACACATGGAAAGTACCGTGGAATTTGCGATCTGAGTCCCACCAAAAGATGGCCACGCGAGAGTTTCCGGTGGCGACGAAGCTGGCTAACATCTAATGCTGCATGATCGCTCTGTTTACTCTGTGGTTTTTCCCAACATGCGTTCCTGGAGCTGGCTGGCTAACTGCCTCACTGCACCGCCATTAAAGCTGAAACGACAGTAGCGCCACTCGACCTTGATGGTAGTTGTCGGTGACCATACACAGATGCGACAAACGAAGGCGTTCTATGGAAAAAATATGGGAAGTGATCACGTGATTGTGCCCCAGGCTACCAGTAAGTGCGCTACAATTGATGACTATACAAAATTATTGTATTTAATAAAAACCATGAGTTTCCACCACATAAGAAATTAAAACACATTCATTTGGAAATTTACATACAGTAAGCTTTAGTAAATATCAAAATACATGTAAGGGCCAATGTTTGTAAATAGCGGATCCGGCGGCAGCCTGAGACATTGCTACAGTAGATGACGTCAAAACAATGAGGCATCCACTATTTTAAATTGATTGTCATATCTGTGTATAAGTAATCTGTGAGTAAGCATTTGGGGATGTGTGCAAAATATTTTTTAGACAACAAACGATCGCTGAACTACCGCGGGATTGTGGAAAAGTTACTGAAGACGTATCAAGCCTTGGATTGCATTCCCACTTGGAGTTCTTCCCTCCAAACCTTAAAGCTGTATGGTGAAAGGTTTCATTAAGATAATTCTGCAATTAAGAGGAGATATCGTTGAAAATGGACAATGTTAGCACAATACTGCTGTACTGGCCGCTTCAAGAGAAATTTGAAGAAGAATACAAGACGATCCATTGAATACTGCCGCGAATCTTTTCATTAACTCCTAATTAATTTCCGATTGTCAATCAAATGAGTATTTGTATCCTTAATAAACATTTTAATCAGTGTTGGTAGGTTAAATAAATAAATTAGTTTTTTCTATTGTTACTGTCAATTTTTTTTAAATAAAACCTTATTTCTACCAAAATTTAGAAAGCCGGTAATAGAAATTTTTGGCTGCTTTAATTTCGGATTAAGTACCCTGGAAAAGAAATTCCAGGTAAAATTTTTGAATGGAGCATTTTTTCTCCTTTTTTCAGAATAGCGTAATTCGAAAGCAAATAACTCTAATGGTCAATGAAGGCAACCGAACAGCACGTAATATTTTCTCATTTTTACTCCTACCAGATATTTTTCAAATATTGTTTTTTCCAAAATCAGATTTTGGGATTTTCTGTAATAAATCTTGTATTGGTCTGTTTCATAATTAATGGCCGATTCCGATACAAAATGACGACAGTAACGGACGAAGAAGCCCATTTTATTCAAAAAGAAAAAGTCCCGCCATCGGTAGCAACACTCTGCGCCCAATGTGATTTCAATATAAAAATGCAGCTGTGGCAAAATCTGGCACTACATTGGCTTAGAAAATTGCTCCGGCATGAATCACAGCATCCTGGTTAGCGAATTCCGAGGTCCCTCAAGAAACAAGGGATGTTCCAAATAGCGACACATGTAAAAGTTTGTTGGGGCCATGACAGATGAATATGCAGATTGAGTACGTTGTTTTCTGCAAGCTTCCAATTAACCACATGTGGTCGTACTCTGGAAGAGTATGGGATCCAAACGACCGAAAATGGGGTCTATGCATGATTTTTAGAAATACTATCAAATTAAAGAACACATCTCTTAGATAATACACAAAGAATTTCGCTTCTTACCGTTTTTTTATAATTAATTTTTATAATTTGCTACTTAGCCCCACCCACTAAAATGTCAATCAGCTAACACGATCACGGCAGCCATAAATCATTGTTCTGCCCTTTCTCTGCCTCATACTTATCGATGATTGCATAGCAATCCAAATGTACATTTATGGTTTAATAAATTATGTTGTGGAAAAGTGAAAGGACAGTAAGTATCCACAGTTTTGTTGCTACATACGTTTAAATCATATAAGAAGTTTGCTTCTGGTTTGACCATTTACGTTTTCTTCTTCCCGCAGCTCTCATCTCTCTCTTCTCTCCTTCTTTTTCTCACAGCTTTCATCTCTCTCTTCTCTCCTTCTTGTTCTTATCTCTCTCTTCCCTTCTTCTCCTTATTCTTCTTCTCACAGCTCTCATCTCTCTCTTCTCTCGAGAGACTAGCTGATTTCATTACACAGGTTTTTAATGACGATAATTCCACAGAAATTGCATCTTTATTTACTAAATTTTCACATGAGTTACATTAGAATACGAAAGTATCAATATATGGAGGACAAACACAAACAACCATGCCCGTGGTGGGACTCGAATCCACGACCCAGCGACTCAGAAGTCATCATGTTAGCCACTTCGCCAACTGGGCGGCCCATTTTCGTCTGTAAATGCACTGTTACTAGCTCGACTAACTTAAATAATGCGCGCAAATCTGCAGCTCCAAGCTTGTTAAAGGCCAAGCTTGGCGTCATTACTGATTAGTGACGTCACAACCAATCAGACGCGTTCTTGGCTAAATGATAAAATTGAGCTATTAAAAAACGTTTTTTAATTTATGAAAACAACTTTACAAATTTCTTATATTCCAATAAATGATTATTGAAACTGTTTCTTTCATTTTTTATGAATTTTAGGCAAATTTAAAATCCTTGCATTGTTTGTTGCTTAATAATTTCTGACATTACATGTAAGTTTTGATTGTTTGGTCACGCGACAAAAACTCATAATACAGCACAGCTCAGAACCTTCTGAACCACACATAGCTCAGAACCTTCTGTAGGGGCAAGTCGGTTTTAAGATTTGCTTCGGTGATTCCCCTTAAATAAAGATAGAAAGGAGCGCAGGAATGGAGCGTTTTGAGATGTCTCCGATGTCTCGTACAGAACACTTGCTCATGGGACATCTTACTACTATTCCGAATTAAAGAGTTGTGAAGAATTAACAGATTTTTGTCGGCGGATGGTTGAAGCATCGTGAAATTCATCGAAGAAAGTTGCAATAATGTTTATAGAGAGAAGAATGTTGGTTGTTTGGTGGTTTTCGAACGGGTCAATATCAAATTCATTTTGCGCCAACAAATATCCACAGAGAGCCTACACCTCAGCGCTGTCGGCCACTAGAGAGAAGAGTGTAAGGTAAGGTATACTATAGATATTTTGGAGATTTTGGAGATAGTGTATTCCTGGTTGAAGATACAATCTAAACATTCTTCCGCTGGAATAAAGAAGTCGATGCAATGGTGTGAGAAGTGTACTGAACTCGAAGTTGATTATTAGACAATCAATTCGATTATATTCGAACCTCGATATCTCGAAAAAATTTTATTTCCCTGAATTTTCATTATTAATTCAATATAATTTTCACTCGTTATCTCAAAACATTTTCTTGGAAAACCTCGCTATGTCGAATTTTGACTTCGTGTGCCAGCAAAATGCAAAGCATTTAGATACAGTAGAGAGTTAAGATTTTTTCATCATGAGAAATTTTCATACTAAAACGAAGAAATTTGACGTGACTTCCGTTAAACTTAAACGATTCTCGCGCGTTACAAAAAAAATTCACCTAAAAATGTTTCGATCTCTTTGAAAAGGCTCTGTTGCGTATTTGAGCATGCGCAGTTTATGCGTTTCTGACTTTAATGTTCACTTATACGTACCATTTTATCTCATACTAGCAAAGGTACCCGGCGTTGCCCGGGATAATTCCACTTGGATGTAAACAGAACAATCTCAAAAAATTAAATTAAATTTTCAATATCTTAAAAATAAACACATGAAAATGCTTAGAATTAATACAGTAAAAATTCTTAATGAAAATTCGAAAAAAAACTTTTTAAAGGCTCACAATGGCTGGACCTCCAAGGATGCCACTGCTATTTTAAATAATTTCTTACTCACGTAATCTTACCTCAGATGTATACTTAGTGTTGTTGCAATTTCCACTCTTCTCTCGATGTGTTGAAGCAAAATTTGGCTATTCATCACTTTGTGCAGTCTAGCGGTCGCGGATTCTTCTATTTACTTGCTTCCCATTTGCTCAATACATCACGGAGCTAAAGGAGTGCTTCCTCTCTCGTCTTTCCACTCTTTCTCAATAGTCTGCTAACTCTCCATTGTCTCCATTTACTGATCATTTTTAAAGATTTTCAAGAAATTGTTAAGTACTAAGAACTCTCTTTTCTAAGAAAAGCCTGAATAACAGGAATTCTATGCATTGTTACAAATTGAAACTTATCCATATTGCATCATCATTTTATGTTCATTGTTATTGGTGAATTGAGTGTTGAAACCATTGTTGATACCTATTGTTGCACAAACTTTTATTTGCATTGTTGGTCATGAGATATATATTGTTGGTCCGTGCAGAGTGTTTGTGAATTGCGTGTTGATACCATTGTTGCAAAAACTTTGTCTTGCATTGTTGGTCATGCGATATTTCTCATTAATATGCCCTGCTATAACCATGAATATCGATTTTTTATCAATAATTATTATTTTTTCGAAATCTGAAGTAGACAGTGACCTTCCTCATGCTTTGAAGGTCATGTATGCGAAATTTCATCAAGATCGGAATAAAACTGTAGATTTGTATAAAAAACGTACAGACCCACCCACAGACAGACCCACAAACATCCTTCTTTATATATATAGATTGTTCTCTGTGCTCTGATAGTACCTTTATTAACCTAAAAGTCTTGATTTAAAAGAAACCCTCCATATCTCAAAACTTCTTTATCTCGAATTTTTTTCTGTTTCCGTGAAATTCGAGATATCAAGGTTCGACTGTATTTCAAAATTTTCAATGCTTTGTTACTGTTTGACTCACCACTAATGCACCTCTATTCTCCTTGTGGATTAGAGATTTTCTCCTTTTGTTTTCCATTCCACAGTTTTTGCTTAATTTTTTTATATCTTAATATTATACAACGATGCTGTATTTTAGAGTTACACTAAATACGGAGGATTGATTCAGATAAAATGAGACGACTTTGCAGTTCTGTTACGATAGTGTAATACCATGGCGCCATCATCGGTTGTGTTCGATGTGAGAACCACGTTGTTGGACTATCGCCCGGCACCGTAATTTCCACTGAAGTAGGCTGAGTTTGAGGGACTCCATGGGAAGTTCGTTCCACACCTGCTGACACACTTTCCATAGCCCATCAACGGTTCTTGGTCGGCGATTTCCGAGCCGTCGTTTCAGAAGACCATAACCACAGAAATCCATCGGTGATGCGTCAGGAGATTTTACAGGCACACGAGAGAAGGGAATAACTCGTATGCCCGTCTCCTGTTCCATCTTCCTGTAGTAAGCCACAGATGACTTGGCAGTGTGGCTTGATGCCTTGTCCATGTGGATCCAAACTTTTGATTGCTCACCAGGGTACAGACGTGGGATATCCTGCCGATATATGTGGTCCATTACATTACTCTGGAAGTAAGCTGCACTAATTTTACAGTTTCCAGGAACTCGACGAATCGTGAGCAGTCCACGTGAGCAATATCCGGCAACCACCATGAAGCCCTTTGAAAACTTTTCCTTGCACCTTCGGACAAAATCGGACCTGGCCTTGCCCCCTCTTTCGCGATAGTAAATTGCCCTGGGTTTGTTGGTGTCATCGAGGTACACCCAAGCTTCATCCAAGGAGACAACCCACTTCCATCGGTCGCCTGCAAGATGGTTTTCATACAGTTTTCTGGCGTTGGTGAATCGTTCCTGCACGTGCCTGGCCGACAGTCTGTGACCGCGCGCTTTATGACGTCGCTCCAGCCCAAGATTGTCATGAATTATTCTGGAGACTGTTGCCTGTGAAATACCTTTCCTTTGGGCTAGACTTCTCTGTGTGGGGGGATTTTCTTTCAGCACTTCAGACCGGATTTCTCGCACCACCTGAGCTGGCGTGTTGGCTGAGGCTTGTTTCTGGTCTGCTTCTCTGCTCGTCCACGTTCATTAGATGGTCGCAATTTGTTATTTTTGATTATTCGACCCACAGTAGCTTTGGATATCACAATACCATTTCGTTTGCGTAATTGCACAATGCACGAAAGACTGAAGTTAGCGTCGGAAAGGCCAAACATATACCCTTCCCAAAAAGTGGATTTTGGAAGCCATGTTTCAGCACGAAATGTCCCAAATAACAGCAACAAGTGTATACAAAGATAATCCCCATGAATAGTGGACAAGTCAAGCAAATCACATTCTGTCAAGGTCATACGCGGCGTTTAAAGTCGTCTCATTTTATCTGAATCAACCCTCCGTATAAACACAGACAACAGGTGAAGAATGTTAGATGACATTTATTGGACATTTATCATTAGCGGAATTGAAAAATCTTAAATATTTGAAATTTAAAAAAAATTAGAGGTGATGCTTACCAACAAGCAATTATACCTCCCATTGTGCATGAATATAATGATTTCTTAAACCTTCCATTCTAACTAGTTTTGAGCTTATTAGATACTTAATGAACCATTTTGCTATTGTAATCATTGTTTAAAGAATCAATAAAACAAAGTTTTTATATTTCTTGTCCATGTTTTTGTTCACGAGGATTTCAAATGTCATCAATTTTCTGGGCTTGGATATTTGGTTAATTGCATTACAACAAACGTGTTGAGCAGATACATCATTCAGATTAGAACTTAGCGCATATACGATAATAACACACATAAACAAAAAAAAAAAGCTTTTTGTAGATATCTTGGTATTCAGCTGTTGTTCTTAGGTAATTAAAACATGCTGATTAATAATACGCAAACCGTTTCTCTCTATCACCTCTCGTTTTTTAGATATTTGATATGAATTTTTATATAAGTCTACCATTGTATGAAGGCAATAAACTGACAGACAGAATTTTAACTGGAAAATTTATTGTACCAATGAGTTCTAATGAATCTGACATATGACATACATGGTGTTAGAACAATATTAACTTAATTTAAGATACATTTGGTTTAAATTTCTTAACTGAAGACTTGCGTTTGTGCTGAACATTTGGTAAATAAAATGGCGAGGTGATAGAGACAAACGGTTTTCAGATTTGAAATCAGCATAACAAACTACAATAGAAAAAGTTAACACCATGTCAGATATCTACAGCTTGTTTATGAGTGTAATTAGGCAACGATACAAGTGCATACGTTCTTTGCTTTTTGGTTTATATCTTTACTTTGTTATATCAATAAACCTTCTCTCCCATCAGTGTTTTCTATTTGAGTTCTTCATTTCATATCATATGCTTTATCGGACAATGAATCGTCGTTTATATCAATCAAAAACACGCAATCATAATCGGCGCCTACTGTATAATAATAATAATTTCAGATTTACTAGATTAAATACAATTTAAACCATAAATAACAAAAACATTTAAGCTTTACATAAGATGAAATACATGAAACATCTTTATTAATAGCAATGTGACCACTTCCACGAACAACAAACGAATTTTCGACTGCAAAGCGCTTTATCAGACCCTCTTCCGTCGAGTTTCTCTTTCCTAACGATTAGATTTTCAATAGAATTGGCGCCAAACGTGTCTTCATTTCACTGACGTCATCAAAACTCACACTGACCTAGTTTATTATTATTTTTTCGTCATTAAAGAAAATTTATTAATGAAGCAACTGTCAAGGGAATTGTCTGAGGAAATTTTTGGAAATTTTTCAAAAAACAAAATTCTTTTTTGACTTTCATAATTGATGGAGTTGGCGGGAGAAGCATCTGCAAAAACAGAAATAAAAAATGTATACGGGACTCATTTAAAAGTATATATTAAAGAAAGTAATAAACAATCATTTATATTGCGTTTTATATGAAATTCTAGTGAATTCAGGGTTATTGGGTTTTCACGTGTAGGGGGGCAAGGATGCGTGGGCGTTTAAACGGAAGCGCGTTCCAAGTTGGAAGGCGTCTCGACGTGGGCGATTCACAGAAACACGAGTTTTGAACGATTTTCTGGGAGAACTGGAGTCAAAAATGCCCATTCACTCGAATATAGCCATCTAGAAAAGAAAAATTCCTTCATTCAAAGAAAGAGCGTTTAAAATGGGAGGAATCAAGACGACGCGTCGGGTCTGAAGGCGACGAGCATCCGAACGACGATATTTTTTAAGAAATGGGGGAATTCTAATTGCATCAGGCCCTATTCATATTTTTATGATAATATTTTAAGATAAAAGTATACTCATTATTCCAGCAATATGTGTTCCGAGAGCGGTAAAAGAAGAATTGGCATTTGAAGTCGCGTCTACTTTCACTCATTTTGAATGCAAGCGAGTTACTAGTTGGACTTTTGTCAAATATGGTTTTTGAAAAAATTTTTTTTTTAGATAATACTTAGAATTTTTCTTACTTAGAAGTTTTTAAAAAAATGTCTCTCACATCAGATTGAAACTTGTACTCACGCCAAAGTAAATCATTCTTTTATGCGAGTAAAATTGTAGAAGGAAAAAAAGAATCTGGTCGATATTCTATTTGAAGTTCATTTTTGGTTGATTAGAATTATTACGAGCAGAAATTAAGTTAAGCGTTGAGAGGATGGATCAAAAATAAAAAAGAAGAGATTAAATTGGGTTTCTATTCTTATAGTAAACAGAAAGGAATATTTTACATTAAAACTTACATTTAAGCTTACGTATAATTTCCGTGATTTGATTACATTGATGAAGTAAATGATATGTAAAAAGAGGGAGCGAAGAAAGCAATTATAGCCAAAATAAAAAAAAAAAACGAGGCTCTTCATTCATTTCTAATTACTCAAATAAAACATTTAATATTGCCTGCCATCTGTTTCACCTGTTCGACAGGAGATATATTTCATTTTGAGTAATGGATGAAATGGGAAATGAAATCTGGCAACGATGAGTCTGTAGAGATATAAATAAAATAATAATCCAGTTTCTCATAAAAAAAAAACGAAGGAAATTTAAAAAAATAAATCTGCAAAAAGTACGATATAGATATAATTTCTTTAATATAACTGAAGAACATTCTAATATGAAAACAAATTATTTATTGGGAACAACAAACTTGTTTTGTAATAGAGCAAAACAAAGTAACACTGTTTTTAACTAGATAACAATTTTCTTAAAGAGGTTAACGACTTAAAATCGTTCCTTTTGCTGAAATAACAATTTAAAATGATGGTATTACAACCGAAGATCGTTAACAACTGATCATTACTGTTCCGAGCAATTTAGTCAATCTTTTAAGTTTTTCAATTTCTTTATTGTTATAGAATTCCAACTTAAAGGTAAGTCCAAATGGTAAGCAAAGGTTATTTGCGTCCTGTGACTCGAGGTAATTAATTAACGTAAAAGCCTCGTTTCACAAAAAAATATTTTCTTTAACTGTCTCGACGAAAGATAAACAGAAGAAGACCTTCTTAAACCCATAAGGGGCAATTTGGAAAACAGTCGTAGCTTTTTTCCTGATATTCAGACGAGGGGGGGGGGGGTTGAATTCTAATGGAAGACACTAGAAAAAAGTATAAACATTAGGAAAACAAACAGTGAAGGTAGCTTTCCTTGCTGTAAACATGACCTGAACTGTAAACACATTTGTCCTTTTTTAAGATCTAGAATAAAAGACGAGACAAGAACCATCGTTTGGAAGTCGTTAAAACTAAAGTAGAACATCGTCTGAAGCTATTCAAAGGTGGCTTCGAATGATTAAAGTAAATCGATTTGCTTTTTTTTCCATGCACGTTTTTACAATGCGCTTAGTTCTTTAATTATAGTGTTTTGGTTTTAAGAAGGATTTACAAATAATTGGTTTCGGCTTCTTCGATTCTTTAGCATCATAATTATAAGAGCGAAACTAAAGGAGCCAGCAGCAATTTGTTTAGGAAGGATGAAAAAGCATTTGAACTGGCTTATAATTTTTTTCTCAGATAAGAAATTTAAAATGAAAGAAAAAAGTTATTTAAAATAATTTTAAAATATTCTAGATTAAGAATTAGCTTAAAAGAACAACGAAAAGCAAATAATTTGGCTTAAGAAAAGTCTTTTTAATGTCACATTCACTTCGTCTAAAAATCACTTCGTCACACAGCCAAATCATTACCTTTAAAAATATACAAATTATATACAGAGTCTAACAAAAATAGTGGGCTGGCTTTAGTGGTCGGTTTCTACAACTATAAATAAAGAAAAATATACACTGAGTTAGCAAAACTCATGGGATAGCAAGCACATTGATTGATGGGCATGGCTCACGAATTCACAGGGGTAACGGATTCTGGGAATGGACCATTAGACGTTGTGGGAAGAGCTTGGATAAGTGATTAATCAGAAATGGCACGTCGTCGCGAGTTGACGTCGTTTGAACGGGGTATGACATTTCGGCAGTGGTGCAGGAATTTGGCTTTCCCCGCTCAACTGACTCCAGGGTGTATCGGGAATGGCTGGATGAAGGCATCACAGTCCACAAGAGGCACCATACCGGGCGTCCAGCTCCCCTGAATGATCGTGACCGGTGACACCTGGGACGAATGATTCAGAGAGACAGGAGCGCAACAGTGCAGCAAATCACAGACCAGTTCAATACTGGCCGCACTAGAAACGTCTCTCGATGGACAATCCGTCGGAATCTGCATGCCCGCGGGTTTGGCAGCCGTCGCCCTACACGGGTGCCAATGCTTATCCAGCGTCATCGGACACTCCGGCGTGTATTTGCCACCAACCATCTTGGCTGGACTCTGCAACAGTGGCGTAACGTCATATGGTCAGATGAGTCACGATATCAACTGTACCACGCTGATGGGAGGCACGAAACGGGTGGTGGTGCAGGATCCCGCATGCCATTAACGGTGATGGTGCAGGGTGGTGGGGCGTCAGTGATGGTCTGGGGTGCATTTTCCTGGTTTGGAATGGGCCCTCTGGTTATTCTGGACCAAACGTTGAATGGTCCACGGTATCGTCAACTCATCGGAGACCATCTGCACCCGTTTTTGACATTTCAACACCCTGACGACGTAGCAGTCTTTCAAGATGACAATGCTCCACCACATCGCTCCAATGTCGTCCGCGAATGCTTCGAGGAGCATGCAGGAGAGGTCCAACGACTGAGCTGGCCAGCCCGAGCCCTGACATGAATCCCATCGAGCATATCTGGGATGCTGTTGAAGTCAGGCTCCGGGCACTGGATCATCCGCCCACGAACGGGCAGCAACTATCTTCGGCTCTGCAGACTATCTGGTGTCAACTGCCTCCAGAAGTGTACCAGGGACTTGCAGACTCACTACCACGCCGTATTGTTGCACTCCACAGGGCCAGAGGTGGCCCGACCAGATATTAAGTAACTATCCCATGAGTTTTGCTAACTCAGTGTATATAAAGGTAGGCCCTAAAGTTATTCATTACTGAGTTATAGATATCTACTAGGTGTTAACTCAGTTCACTAAATTAACAGTCATTTATTTTTCAGTCAGGTTAATAAAAACGCTACAAATCAATACATACAATCCTAACAAATGCGCAAATGACTTCCACGAGTGGCAGTGCATTGCTGAGCTCGTTAGGACTCCCTTATACGCTTTAAAATTCTCAGTGTGTCTCTAAATTTCTAGCGTCCGTCTTCTCTCTGTTGAAGATCCCAATATTTTAAACAGGTATGAAATAAACAATAGATTTATATGTCTCCATATATAAAAATTTATGAGGGTTGAGATAGGGAGATCTAGCAGCCATGCTCTACAAATATTAAACGAATAATGTCATGTCGCTATAATTCTTCAAGAAATTATTTTAGAACCTATCTTTATATAAACTTTTTCCGTACTTTTACTCATAGAAAACGAATTTTTTACACTCTGTATAACACGCAATGTGTAACGATAATGGGCGACTTGAATGTGACGAAAAGTAACTATGATCAAAAGAATAGGAACCCAGCATCTTATTTATTATGAAAGAAGAACATGTTCCACGCCTTCTTTAAACCGAACATTTATTTCTCATTGATTTCTTTTTTTATCACTTCCTTTACTCTGACCGAGTGTGAAATCGATCGTGGAACGCTTTTCCCATCCAGTGATAAAGGGCGACCACCATTCTTGTTCTAAGTAATGGAAATAAAAACGGTTAGCTGTGAATGAACATTTCACAAAGAGTTTTGACCTTTCCCGGCTTCGCTCGAAACTTTCACGTCGTCCCTGTCGCAGCTCTGACCTTCCGACGTGATTACAAGCCGATGTTATGACGTTCATAACCAATCTCGGTGATTCGATAAATTTATTTTGTGAAAGTCTAAATTTACGACAAATTCATAGAGTCAGTTTTCATTTTCTAAATCATTTGGAACTTTTAATTCGTTTTCAATTATCCCAAATTAGCTCCATCAGTCGCATAGCTCACCCAAGTCAAATCCATAAATCTCAACGAAAATATCCATTGCTATCAATAGTGTTCGAACACTCGACCTCACGTAGATGTTGAGTTCTTTTCATTCCTTATTGCTCAGTTATACTTACTAAATTCTAATCGCATGAATCTACTAAATTAATAGATCTTGTACTTAATAAGTAGCGGAAGAAAGGAGCTGAACACTATCTAGTAGGGAATACCTGCCATAGCGCTCAGTATCTCATTTCGGCACTCCTTTAGTCATTATAATGTATACCCAAGATGTATGACCATAGATGAGGAGAATGGGGACAAAGACAGATTTGAAGACAGACAGCTTGGTTTTCTTTCTTAGCTACAACGGATCACTACAGTTCGCGTCAGACAACTTGCTGCACCGATCCGAGCATCCAATAAATAATGTTACTTGCTTTTGATTTTATTCGAAAGCCCGGCGTACGACGGTTACCGCAACAATGGAAGTTCGATTTTATTATTAAAAGATTTAATCTGTGACAAGTCTACGATAATTGACAGTATTGGCAACAGTATTAAAAATCGCTGTCAATATAAGAGCGATACCAATACAATGTGTGCTAAATTATTGATGAAAATAGGAAAGAAAATTCTACAGCTTGGATTCGAACCAGGAAACTTGAGCTGAGCACTCTGCTGACGCGCTATCAATTGCGCCACCATGGACATGGAAGCATTACGCTATCTACATGTCCTTAGGGTTGGTTAGAGCAGTACCCAGTTCGCAAGCTGGGACTATCTTTCCTACTGGCGTAATATTCGTTAAAGATTAAATAAAGAATGGCCTGTGAGTAAAAGAATTCTTCATTTACTCTTTAACGAATATTACGCCAATAGGGCTCTAACCAACCATGAGAACATGTAGATAGCATAATGCTTCCATGTCCACGACGGCGCAATTGGTTAACGCGTCAGAAGGATGAGCTGAAGGTTCCTGGTTCGAATCCAGGCTGTGGAATTTTCTTTCCTATTTTCATCAATAATGAAATATTTTGGGTTTGGCGTTTAAAAATCCTCACATACCATTCTTTATTTACTCTTTAACAGTGTGTCTGGTTAGAATGTGACAAATTCACTACTGTCAACCCAAAAATCATCTACAACTGTTTAATGTAAACTTTGCTCTTCACTGAAAACGTCTCGTCGGGCTTTTTTTTTTTTTTTTTTTTTTTTACCTCCCTCATTACTCAATTTCCTCGGCATACCGTTTTGGGGCTATATTGCATGAACATTACATTTTGAAACTAAAAAAAAAAATCATTATACACTTGTAATTAATATCATAAAGTGAGAAAAAAAAATTATTTGCTTTTGATTTTATTCGATTTAATTTCTTTTTCTAATTTATGAATTTTCCTTTTTATTAATTTATTTAACTGAAAAATTATTACTATGCACATTTAACGAATATCATAAAATGTAAAAACTAATGTTATCGACTTGGGACTCGAATTGATTTATTATTGAAACATTTTGTTAATCAATTTCAAAATTATATTTGAATGTTATTATTTTTTATTAAAATTAAAAAAATAAGAATTATATACAGTGTGCGTTAGGTATTTGAGAGCACGTGAGTATGAGGTAATAGTCAATACGTCATACTATTTAACAATTCCGAAACGAGGCAGATAAACATGGCGGATCCAAAGATAACCTAGCAAATGAACAAATGAAGCGGTATGCTGTCATCGTTTCCTTGGCTGCAGGACACTCCGACTCCGAGATTGCTGCATTCCTGAAAGTCGCTCGTTCAAAGTTCGGGGAGAACTGAACGCTCCCAGTGGTGGTGTGCCAACCGTTTCACAGAGGAAACGACATTGTTGGCGCTCGGACCGTATCAGGACGCCGAAATTCATCCGTTCTGTCCAAGCTGCAATCGATGAGGACCCTGGGAAGTTCATAAGGGCACTCGGGTGGGAGCTGCAGTGGCCATTCGGCGTGTGATGCATGAAAAGCTCCCAGGATTACTGCTGTGGCACTTGGTAGGCCGTATATTTTCAACAGGACTCTGCTCCAAGTCATAAGGGCCACAGCATCCAAGCATGGATGACCACGAATCTTCACGACCACATCCCTCCCAATATGTGGCCCCCAAGCTTCCCTGATCTCAATCCTTTAGACTATTACGTCTGGGGCGTCGTTGAGACGGAGTCCAACAAGCATCAGCACAACACCGTTGAAGCTCTCAGGCCAGCTATTGTGGAGGCAATGGCAGAAATCCAGATGACCCACCTCATTGCTCCCTGCCAGCGGTTCCGAATAGTGTGTGAAGGCTCATTGCGGCCGATGGTGTTTTTATTAGGAGCTTTAGCATAAAAGCTACTTATAAGAATGCGCCCTTGGTCTGTACGTTTATCCGGCCGTCCGCCGTTTGCACGATAACTTGAAAACGGATTAACTTTTTCAAATTCTGTTTTCAGAAATATGACCATCAAAGTCTTAGCTCGGCCGTATCAACTTTTCAGAATTTTTCGTGGACCCCTTCAAGTCGAATGCACGTGCTAAAACAGTGAGTGTAAAGAATACCAAGATAATGGCATGTCATATAATATAACAATCAATTTGTCAAGAAGGAAGACATTGTTACTTTCTGTTCATCTTTTAAGCATTACTGACATCGGCGCGCGCACGTGAAATCGCTTTGTCGACGCACGATTGCTCAAGTGCTCATAATCTATATTATTTTTAAGTAGCGGAAGAATGGAGTTACTTATTGGTTTTATAATGTCAGTCTCTTCATAATTTCTATATTTTTTGAGGTAGAAGGTTGAAATTCGTAATATAGCTTCCTATGGGCTTGTCCATCTGCACTATTTAGTTTGGTTTTGATTGGTACACTAGGGTCGGAATTACGGGGGTGGGATTCAGAGAAGACAACATATCTATGTGCTATATAGGTACGTAAAGGCGTGAAATTCAGTATCCAGATTCCTCTAGGCAAGATCTACATTGCTACGAAGTTTAGGCCCAGTTGTTCCATTGGGGTCGCATTTGCGGAGTTGGCAGTCACTTTGTCTTTAGAACTATGGCAACATATGGCATGTGATATATCATATGTTCGGAAATGATGAGAAAGGAAAGAAAATACGAGCTTTTTTACATTTTCCACATATTACCTTCGAGAAAATTAATTTTTTGATTAAAAAATTTGGGGAGATGCAAAAAGTGCAGGTAAAGGGGGAAAATAGATGACTGCAGGATCTCCTACTTGCCTTATCCTACTCATCGGCCTCGGTGGCTCAGGGGTAGCGTGATCGCCTCTGATGCCCGAGGACGCGAGTTCGATCCCGGCCGAGGACGATGAGGATTTTTTTCAGGGGGAAAATCCTGAGATCACGCACTTCCTTCGGAAGGGAAGTAAAGCCGTTGGTCCCGTGTAGTCATTTGCCGGCTGCACGCTAAAGAACCCTTGCGAGGCAAAACTTGCGGCCCCTATAACGCCGTCCTGAAATGACCATGGCAGTTGAAAAGGACGTTAATACCAAACCAACCAACCAATCAACCTTATCCTACTCGGGGGGGGGGGGATTAATTTCTTTTTAATCAATGTATAAATTTATTTCTGCTTCACTGCTAAAGCTCCTCCTTGGAATGTTTACAAGATTTTAATTTTATTGAATAACAATATGTATTTTGTAGTCCTTTGTACAAAAATGTAAATTGTATTAAAGGCTCTGAGGTATCTTAAAGTGTCTGCTCCTTTTACCTGCGGACATCGTTTTGTTCTCAAATACCTGCCGCACCCTGTACATGTAATGAATTTCAATTTAGAATAGCTAAAATTACTTAGGATTTAATTTAATTTATTTATTTAGTTTAATGTTATTTTTAAATGTCAATAGATGTATATAGTTAAAACTATGACGTCAATATATTTTTGAACCGTAGCTTACAAAAAAGATATATTTTAAATCTAGTCTTTTTCGTCGGCTGCCTTTTTGAATTTTAACAATCAGTGTTTTTTTTTCATTTGTTGGAAACAATGAAGGTTGTATTGTTGCCCGTCACTATAAAAACGGGCATGGAGTAGGAGGAGTTAGCATTTTATATACAAAATTTGCATAATTGTCTAAATCGCCGTGTAAACTTGATAGAATAAATTGTCTAGGAATAGCGATATTGGGTAGCAGTTTTTATTACTGTTCTACGCGTTTTCAGAAAACCTCATCGTCAGGAACTATGCATACTACAAATCAGTTTTGGATATATCATCTGTTCATATAGTCCTTTTCCTCCAGTCATCGTAGACACGTCATAAATGTTGACTAATTTGGAGGAATTACAAAAGAAATGGTTACAGTGAAAGTTTGGTAAAATTACAATTATTGGTTAAGAATGATTGCGTAAAGTGTAATATAATAATTATATTAATTATACAAATTGAATTTAATAATAGTGAATTAATAATATGAAACTGGGGCAAACTGTCGGAACTGGGGCACACTATCGAATTGGGGCAAATGACCGTGTTGTCTATTGAGTCCATGTTCGGGCTATGTCTAAGCGGCCGGAAGGTCTTAGTGAGTCGTTCATCCTCGTGGCTTTTTTTTTTTCATTAATTGTTAAATAATATATGACAAACACCAGAAGTAAATATTCGGATTGATTGCGATGATAATAAATTAACAAGGTAGAATTATTGGATCCACGTTTTGTTTTTCTTGGTATTAGTCTGATACTATGGACTATGAAACTGGGGCAAATAACCGTATTACAATTATTTCGAATTAGATGCGATAATAATAACTTGATAAAATAGAAATATTGTATTTATATCTTGTTCATCTTGGTATTATTCTGATACTCTCGGATTGTGGCATATGTCCGTGTTGTCCGTTTCGAATCCATGTATGGATTACATCCTGGTGGCCGGATGAATAATGTCGTTCACAGCATCCAGGATTGGATTTTTCTCAAAATCGGTTTGGTTATTCAGGATCCTGTTCTTGTCTTCCTTTATTTATCTTCTAATAAATAATGTTTCATATGTCAAAATATTTTTGGTATTGCTGATGAATTTCTCTATCGACATGATCTCTTCCATGGGCTATTCGTGTTTTTCTTTTATGACATGATTTGCGAATGCAGATTTTCGGTCCCCATTTATCCACGACCTTCGAGGTTCTTTAAATCTTTCATTAAACGATCTCCTCGTATATATACATTTTATATTCAAGATCTTCTCGTATACATTTTATATATAAGATGTTTCTGAGATAAAGCTATTTGACTACATTCAATGGTTTTTATTTTAACATTAACAATCTAATAAATTTATCAAAACAAATTTTAGGATATTCTATCACCTACTTCGATTCATTTTTCAGTTCTTGTGAAAACGTAGCGAATTGCGCGCTTGAAGGCATCTTCACGTTCTCTTATTTGGTCCACAGTGTTTGTTATACTTGCAATAAGCTCACCTCGTGTAGTGATTGTAGTTTTATATACCTCATCCTTGAACCAACCCCACAAGCAGAAATCCAAAGGAGTTAGGTCGGGTGAGCTAACTGTAAATGGTCAACTAGCTATTCCACTGTGACCACTCCAGCGATTAGAAAAACCCGCCTTTAAGTGTTTTGCACATATGTTATGAGGAGGTGTTCCGTTGTGCTGAAAATACATTGTTATTCGGATAGCCAGAGCAATACATTGTTATCTCCCACTTGTTCCGGAAGCGTATTTTGTACATCATACAGAGCTACATTACGGTGAATAGTGAAATCAACATGATGCGCCACAGTAAAATTATTTACCTTAAATTATTCAATAATTAACTAATAACTGCATCTCAGAAATCATTAATAAAAGAGTACATATTTATATAAACTGACCCATTCTACACCCATACGAAATATTAACCTTTCCTCCCGGGATATCCTTTCATTATTTTTGGCGATTTTCAAAACAATAAATTAGCATAGACCATTCCTATGTTTATATGTAAAAGTCCTCCGTAATTCATTGTTTGCAAGTTCCTTTATTTTAAGAAGTTTTTTTTTTTTTTTTTTGTTTTCCGTTGTATAAAATTAGCTAGCAAAGCTCATACCAAGAAATTTAATATCAGTATTTGCAATGTATTAAAATTAAAACGTTTCTCATAAAAACGCATTGCAAATTTCGAAAAGCTGCAAATCCTTTTCTATTCTTGTTCACTTGTTTTTTATTTATTTTTTTCTTCTCAGCATGAATTCCATTGCAATCCCAACCAGAGCACACAATGAATTCTTGCAGTCGAAACTCCAATGCCAGTGGCACTAAAGATAACCTGATCTTTACAGAGTGTTAACAAATATGTGAAAAACCTGTGGGTAAGTGATAGAGAATCTAAAAACAAGCTATAATTTCATATAAACGCATGGTCTTTTTCGCTTAGATTTTTTTTTTTTAATTCCAGGTTGGAGCTGGGTTGTATTTTTTATCAAAGCCATTTGGAAACCGCATAATCGGAAGGATAGTGGAAATCTAAAAATTTGTTATTGAGCTTTCGGGTGCAATAATTTTTGGGATTAACATGCAATACTCTAATCAGAAAATGCTGATATGCATCTTATGTGTGCATGCGTTAATTGCAATGTGAATAAAACAAAACAAGGCATTTGTATGCTGAACAATGTTTTAACTGACAATGTACGTGAAATTCATCTAAAATGTGGATGAGAATAGACTAAGGAAAAATAGCGGGAAAACGCTTTTCCACATAAAATTTAATATGACATTTGCACAAGGGTACATTTCAAGTAATCTTCGTCAGCGTAATTTATTGCTTTTTTTTTAGGTACTCTTCATGTCCCTTGTGTATTAATGTTTTAAAACCCTGCTCCTTGATACGAGCATTCCTTTAGTCGAATCATTCATTCCAAATGTCTATGAAAAACTTTTTTTTACTGAGAAATTGGTATACACGAAGGTTTATGACGGAAAAAAATATTATTAACAACTTTTCAAATGAATTCCGTCCAACATAACAACAGCAAGCCCAACCTCGGTTCTTCAATTTCAAACAACGATTTCTGGTATGGCACAATCCTCGCGTTACGATAAGACTTCCTCAAACTGGCGGTTTGGAAAAATGTTCCAAATGAGTGCTCTCATCTAGGTGATTGGCCCTTTTTCGTGAATATGCATACAGTGGGATGTCACCACCGAGTAACGATCGAACATGAGCCGAATGGTGATGAAGAGATCGTTTAAGAAAGCGAGCTTAAAGAAGAGGATACCTTTGGGGGATTGCATCTCGATAAAAGTGCAAGCCACATCCTGGATTCGGAGCTGACAGGATGAAATCAATATATTTTTATATTATTCTAAAAGGGGAAAGCAAATTTAACGAGAGAATAAATGAAAAAAATTTAAATAATGCATCTGTGTTTACTTATTTAAAATTATGTATATGTCCAGAGGCAATTGAACCGTTTTAATGACTCCCCGCATAGTAGTTTTATAGTTGCCAGGAAACTTAATGAAAACCAATTAACATTAGAATTTCCTCTTTCCAATGGTCTTACTTGCATAATCGTGCGATTAAAATGCGAAAGTGGTCTATGGCGGACTGCTCGTCACAAGTCTTACAAAACAATTTAACGGAAACGCGGTTTTACCTTCATCAAAAAAGCAGCGTGAAATAAAAGCAGATTCTAAAGAAATAATGTTTATTTTTATAAATGGAAAAAAAGTTATTTCATTAGATTGAAAGACGGTATATATTTAAATTTTCAGTATAATTATCGATACAACGGTCTACAGGACTCCGTGTAAATCAAATTTTTAGCGTATTTCCATTCATGTACTGATAATTTACAACAAATTTTCAAAAGCTTAGGGAGCATAGAACAAGCAAGCATTTAATCAAAATGATAGTCTGATAAAAATTTTCCATTATGTCTATCAATGGAAACCGTTAAATATTAAAGAAAAAAAAAATGGTAAGAGTACTTGGCGGTCATCTGATGAATTTATTTAAGCAATAATACAGAATGATTCTAAAAGATTGGTGCAAAAGTAAAGTCGATTTGTTCACTCCTGAGCGAGCCAACAACTGTAATTACATAACAAGTTAAGAGGAAAAAGGTTTTATCAAACCAAGCTTTTATAATGTTTTATTTAGTGGCAACAATACAGCTTAATTTTGCAACAATAAACAATAGATACATTTACTCTCGCCATAACGAAATGTCCAATTGTTACAACAATCAATTCGTAGTAATGAGTTAGTACCATTAGAACCAATGAACCGATTTGAAATTTTTTTTCTTTATCATAAATTGTCATCGATTCTGCATAAGTGTGTCAAATTGCAGCTTCCTAGCTTGTCGGAAAGTTGGTTTAATATTGATTACAAGATTTGACCTAAACAAACTAACACAGCAAAGTTAATAAAAGCTTATAAAAAAGACACGTTAAGTTTTACGTGAAGAATATCAACAGTCTGTAAAACTGTTGACATTTCATTTCTTTTTTCTTCAATATCTATATCTTCCTTCCTTTTTTGGCCTTTGTAATAGTTTTTAATGATTGGATTTATAAACGGCACTACTCGATGTGGATACCCTTGATGATATGACAGATGTTAAGGCGGATACTATAATGATCAAGCAACCCCTTTTCAACTGCTCGTATCCCTTGAGTTTGGAAAATTTGTTCCCGCACCCCCTTGCAAAATATCAAATTTTTATTTAATGTGGAGGGGAAAAATAAACAATTTATTGTAAATTATCTGATATATAAATGTGTTGATCATAACTTCTCGCACCCCCCTGAAGAAGTGTCTCCGACCTCTGGTTAAGAACCACTGCTCTACCCAGACGCGTCCCAGCATTTCCTGGGATATCGACTCCACTAGGGGTTGTGTCGGTCACCCAGTTGTTGTGGCGTAGGACAGATCTAAACAATAATTTGCAATCTGTGATATGCTGTTTTAACTGATGGACCCGGTACATTATTACCATTCTCGCTATTGGTCTTTCTTTTTGCACCATTGTGGGCAGGACTGTACTACCTGATCATCAAGGGCGCTCGTATCGAATATTTGTAGCGTATAGATAACGAAAGGAGACAAAAAGGAAAACGGAACAAAAATATTCTGGAGAACATGAATTGGACTCGGTGATAACAAAAATGAACAAAAGCTAACGAATCTACGAGCTTAGACAGAAATTATCCTTTGTCAAAGCACAAAATTTGTGATTACATCAGCTTTTTCAAGATTTTACCATTGTGTTCAGTTTGTGATATACAGATAAAGCTTACATACTTAACGTGTCTTCTCATTTACTTTAGTTGTGTTAGTTCTGTCAGAAGTGAATAAATCGACTTTATTTTTGCATCATTCTTTTTGAACTATCTATAGAATTTTATAGCAAGATTGAAGGCTTAAATAATCCAGGAAATATTAAGACCAAAGGACGTTAATGTTGAACACAGGTTTAATGTTGCTTAAGCTCAACCAGCCACTTACTCTTGCGCAAAAATAGTTCTCTAAAATGTTTATAATTTGACGTTATACCGCTTTTGATGCATTTGTTAGAATATCTCATCTCGACACTATCTATAATGACCTATGAGAAGCATTCGATTTCGTATCGCACGATTTGCTTGTTCACAAAGTTCTCAACTTGAGTGTTTACTGGAATCCTTCTGAATCTCATTCGCTCCTACTTTCACAATTGCACCTGTCGGATTTATTTCGCTAATGCTCTTCCTATCCCTTTCATCCCTGCCAAAGGAGTTCCGCAAAGATATGCTCTTGGTCCACTCCTTTTTTCCGCTTTTACTATTGACCTTCCTTTTTATTTTCTCTGGTGCTTCTGTGCTTATGTATTCTGATGATGTCAAACTCTTCAAGGCTTTGAATTTTTTAGAAGATGCCAAAAACCTTCAAGGAGCTCTCCATGAACTTGTTTGATAGGTGCAGACTTAACAGAATATCTAACCCCCAAACAAATTTTCCAAAATTACGTTTACCAAACGTCGCAGCCCTCTTTTCTCAACCTATACCATTAACAATGTCTACGTTAAAAGTGCATCATGCCAAAGGGATCTGGATGTACAATTTGATAGCACGCTTTCATTCAGCCCTCACGTTGATCACACGCGGTCTAGGAAATTTCGAGCCCTTGGATATATCATCTGAACGGAATTTACTTTAAACATCCGACCACTTTTTTACGTCTTTACAATGTGCTTATGCTTTCCTTGCTCTCCTGCTGCTCAGTGGTTTGGAACAGAGGTCCAAAGATACAAAATGTCACCCTAGAAAGAGTCTAGAACACATTAAGATTTATGACTCGGAAATTTCCAAACTTTGTGTTCTCCCTACAACCACAAACCGAAAAGAGAGCCAATACAAACCTATTGTTTCTTAAGAAACTTTTTTCAGAGGCAGTGTACAACAGTGACTTGTTGCAACATATTTATTTAGGTGTCCCTAACTGCACGCTAGTGAGGCTCCGTGTAATTCAGTGGTATTTATTTTGGAAGGGTGACCCTTGTGAAAGCACTGCTTCCATCCCACCTGAACAAATGTACACTTCACTGTTCGACTGGCGAGGGTTCATTGTATAAATTTTATAATCATTGTTATCACCCTGATGATGACGACTTTGTCGTCGAAATGTATATACGCGACATGAAAATAATTTTGTGGATTGTGTGGTTTTTAAAAGCTTTTATTAACTTTGCTGTGTTAGTTTGTTTAGGTCAAATCTTGTAATCAATATTAAACCAACTTTCCGACAAGCTAGGGAGCTGCAATTTGACACACTTATGCAGAATCGATGACAATTTATGATAAAGAAAAAAATTTCAAATCGGTTCATTGGTTCGTGTTCTAATGGTACTAACTCATTACTACGAATTGATTGTTGTAACAATTGGACATTTCGTTATGGCGAGAGTAAATGTATCTATTGTTTATTGTTGCAAAATTAAGCTGTATTGTTGCCACTAAATAAAACATTATAAAAGCTTGGTTTGATAAAACCTTTTTCCTCTTAACTTGTTCTTGTTACCATTTTTCACCATGATTATATTGTTACAATGTCTTTTCCCATTTTACTTATTAATCCAGTTTATATGGCTTTTATTTGATTTATTGCATTTGCTCTTCATCCTATCACTCATTTGTATTTATCCTTTGTGGCATTTTGCTGTTGGGTCATCACTAAACGTAAATGTAAAGTTAAACTTTCCTATTTTTTCCTATAATTTATAACTACGTCACATAGGCTAGGTAAACAAGGAGCGACAAGGATTGCTTAATATCAGAGTTTTGCGCAATATCTGAAAATTAGATTAAGACCGCCTTTGAACCTTGATTTGATTGTTTTGACATTAAAAATAATGAAAAATTTCGTTAAAATATCTGTATTTTAAATTTCATGCTTTTGTGAATGAGAAAAAATTGTTTTCCCATAGACAACAATATTAACAGCTCGAATTACCGTTTACTCGAATTACCGTTTACTCGAATTTTAGTCGTACAGCTTATTAAGTTACACCGTTGCTGTCTAATGTTGCTCTGTTTTCATTTAATTGGTTAATAACGGTAAAAGTAATATTGTGAAAGTCTTAAATCCGCTTAAAGAACAGAGGCGGTACAATTGCCGTCTATCGATGTGTTGTTTCTAAATTTCTTCCCATGGGAATGCGCATCTTTAGAAAGAATAATATAATTAAAGTTATAAAATTTTAATTAATAAAGTTAATTATAATAATTGAGATATATAGTTATGATGACCTTTATCTTTGCTTATATCTTAATGGTGTCAGGTTACATTAATTAAAATAAAACTCTTTCATCATTGATATTGCTGCAATTGTACAAGAAGCCGGCCAGGTGGCCGAGAGGGCTAGGGCGTAGGCTTTCTAGTACTCGAGACCGCCTGGTCGCGGGTTCGAATCCCGCTGTGGGCATGGATGTTTGTGTTTGTCCCGGGCTGCGTACTGTTATAACTTGTGTAAAAGGCGCAAAATGACCTTAGTAGTCGACGCCAAAATTTCTAAGAAACCAACCAACCAACCAACCAATTGTACAAGAGGTTTGCGACATAAAGTAAGTTGACATACACAAAAACCGTAACATCGTATTCCCAATAAGTAATGCCGCAAAAGCTAATCTTTTCATTTGAATCAAATTATAATAAAAGTAAATATACTTGGGCCAAGGGTTGATGTATAACTGACTTTCGTAATATAAAAAGCATTCAGTTGATGAATCCTCAGAACGCAAATCTGGCCTTACTTTAAAATGTTACGTGTAATTACTCCAAAGAAATATAAATATAAGCTCTCACATAATTTTATTTCCACAAACTTTTCAATAAAGTGTTCTTGTCCAGAAATAGTTTTTAGTGAAAATTTTTATGTCAATGATAAATGATGAGTCGCCATCCGGACGTCTGTCTTTCATCTCCTTCTGAAGTTGAAGGGTCGAGAATATAATAACGAAGTGTGACATTGAAAAAGAATTCACTACTCTTACTTAATTAGTCGGTTTTGAAAGATGAAGTTTAATATCGTTAATGGCAAGTATTTCTAGTTCGCAGACAGATTATTGAATTCACTTCGAAATGAAATTTCTCTCGCGACATTTCCCGGCGAACTCATTATAAAGAGCACGCGCTTCGATTGTTTATTTAAGCTCACGTCATTCTACAAACACAGCAGAAACCTATGAAAATATTCTAAATCAAAGCTCAAACACAAGCCCAGAAGCAGTGACGACGTCAAAGCAACGCTTTGGTGACGAGGAAAATAAATTGCACAAATTCGAGCGATTCGAATCAATGACGCACAAATGAGAATTAACTGCTGCTGGCCATTCCGTAAACATGCCCTTCAAACAAAACGTTCAATCACCTTACAAACTTAATGATTAAGAATAACATTAAGGAGAATTTATATTAAAAACACATTAGAATGAAATTTCGGAAAACCTTGATGGGGATAAACACAAATGGAGTTTCGACTTAATGGCAGTTTTCTTCATCGCCTTGATTCCCATTAGGGACGCGTGTGCTTAATTAGTTTAGAAAAACGTGACTATAATGAGTCGTTCACCTCGGGCTTAAACAGAAAATGTGGGTGTTGACATTGACTTTCCAATGCTGAATTGAAGGAAAGTTTCATTAATTCGACTGATGACTGGGATCACTACATGTACGAGCGGAAATAAGATGGTATTGATCACTTTAAAGCTTATTTACCTAAATTCGAATGAAATTGAATTCCTCTGAGAATATAGAATCGAATAACACAATTTTCAGAAAATAATTTACCGCAAATCCATTTTCTGTCAATTGCTATTGAAACTAATGCAGGTTAAAAGATTTTTTTCAAAAGGTAACATCAGAAATTAGTACGTTGTGAAAGATAAGATTATTGTATTGTTAATGGAATTCCTGGACTGGTCGAATATAATTCCAGTTACAGCTGCATGAGACCATTCCCCTTACAGTCTCGACTTGACGCCTACTGATTTTCATCTTTTACCAAAAATGAAGAGGATTTCTCGGGGGAACACATTTCCAATGTAATGAAGCGCTTAAAGAAGCAGTAACTTCATGGCTTCAGTCATTGGCGGCAGATGATTATAACATCGGCATTGAAAAACATGTGTCTCGTATGAGAAATTCCTCAATAATAATTATTAATTAAAAACTAAAATAAATAAATCAAAATAAAAAATTGACGGAGGCTCTGGTGACTGCCAAAGCCGCGGGTTTTTAAGGCGTAGAACTACTACTGTATGTTATTATTGGTTACTGTTAGGGTGTATTTTTTGGCGAAAAAAAGAACAAAATTTTAAAAAAAAGTTACTATATTCAATTACATTACAATTTTGTGAAGAATGGGTCTGTGATATGAAAAGTAACAAACAGATGACAAAGGTTTCGGAGTTATATTTCTAGTAAATGACAGATCAATGTAAGTATTTCCCAATGTACTTGGATAGTTAGTCGGGACTATGTCTAAATTGAAATGATGTTTCATAAATTCAAATGCTCCTTCGTTTCGTTTGGCATCTATATTAAAATCGCCCATCAATATCATAGGCATATCCGCATCCACCTCAAACTCTTCATCTATTTGCTTGCAGATGTCGGTGTATTTCTTTAATCCAGAAAATAAGAACATTTTTAAATCTAAACGTGAAGTATTTGGATATACATACAGGTATTGGACATTGAAACTGAAACACCTGGTAGAAATCCAAAATCTTTATTTAATAAGGTGTTGGGGCACCGTGGGCAGCCAGCACAGCAGTAACACGTCTTGGGAAGGATCGGTAGAGGTCCTGCACAGTTTGTACCCCAAACCATTACTGATCCACCCATTACTGATCCACCCATTACTGATCCACCTCCGTGTTTGACTGTGGGTGCCAAGCAGTCTGGGTTGTAGGCATCAGAGGGGCTCCTCCAGACGAATACCCTCCCTGTTTTTTGGAAGACAGTGTAGCTGGACTCGTCCGAGAATATGACGCGTTTGAGATCATCCAACGTCCAGGTTTTATGCGTCCGGCACCACTGAACCCGCTTGGAGGCATTTGTACTACTGATGAAAGGCTTCGGTATAGCAACCCTGCCATGGATGTTGGATTTATGCAGGTAACGACGGATTGTCTTCGTGCACACAGGTTCCTGGAGGTGTGTATTCATTTCTGCGGTGATTTCTGCTGCGGTGGTTTTCCGCTTTCGTGCAACAATCCTGGTCAATGTCCTGACGTCTCTTTCCGACAACTTCCGTTTTCCCCTGCAGTTGCTCCTCCTGCACGTGGTTCGTCCTTCCTGTTCATATGCACACATCACCCTGGATACTGTAGCACGTGAGACATCACAAAGTGTGGCAGTTTTGGACACAGATGCACCTGCTAGACGCGCCCCAACAATCTGCCCTCTTTTGAAGTCGGATATGTCTCCCATTATAGCGCTCTGCACAGACAATTTGAAGCTTACTGTCGAACTTTTCTACTGGAGTGACTACCAAGACCTCTGACACGTGATTCATTGATATGCATACGATTAATTACCTAGCAGAAGGTTCTATTCAGCCCTGGGGGTATCCAGTGCTATTTGCGAAGGTGTTTCAGTTTCAATGTCCAATACCTGTATATCGAGCCCAATATAAATTTTGAAGAACCATTTAAGGTAACGTCCACTAAAAATAAATCGCCAACTCCATATTCAATCATTCTCCGTCTTACATTTATGTGATGCTCGACAGGTTTACAGTCTGCTACACTATTTAAATTTCTATAAATTGCCCTACCACTCGCTTTACGCTGCCCATTTGCTGTCTTAGAACAGCACATGCCACCACCATCAAACTTCTGATAAGCTCTGTGCATTTTGCATCGGATCGAAATAGGTGAGTTTTGACACGTTCATCACTCCACAGAACGGATTTCCACAGCTCCTGTGTCCAGTTGCGATGTCTAGATTCCAAGACTTATTGATCTTCGTGATATGAGGCTTATGCACGGCTGTTCTACCTGAATGTACAAGGCCCCTACACGCAATGTTCCAATGGAAACGGATATTCTTGTTGCTGCCTGAAATTCCTTTCTGATGATGGTCGTCGGTTGTCCGGTTTTTGACAATTTCACGATTCAAAGTTCTGCAGTCTCTGTTGGTCAGAATTTTCAGTCGCCCGGAACGTTTGGCATTCCTGCAAAGTCCCCACCTTCCATTTACTCAGGACTAATGCCACAGTTGATTTCAGCCTGTTACTTAGCAGCAACTTCTCTGCTGAACTATCACTAAGAAGGCACCCTTATCGAATGCCGACATTTCTGCACCATTTCCATCGCAACTGATTTAAAAAAAAAATATTGCCGCGCGAATCCATTAGTCTACCGTCAAGGGGTGCCAATTACCTTTTGGTACATAGTGTATACAGGGTGAATACAAAAATCTGAACCCCCCTCTTATTTTTTGAACCGAAGCAGATATGTCAATTTTGATGAATCCAATGAATAGGAAGTTGTGGGTGGCCTATCCCATGGTGCACTTTTCATCATCCCAAATATGCAAATTAGGACACATTCAAAATTTATCTCAAAAACCGTAAGGAATAGAGAAAAAAACCCAATTGCAAACTTGTTTAGCATAAAAAAAACAAACAAAAGAAAAAGAAATCATCCAAATCGGACCAACCACTCACCCACAATCACGTGGTGAACTTACGTAGCTTACACACAGTCACACTGCACAAGGAAAACTGAATGTTGATATTTCCACCATGTAAAGCATGCAAATAAAAAAATTAACATAAAATTACCATACCCATATTCACTTTGATGCGGAAAAACATATAAAAGGCATGTTTTAGCACACAGAAGACAGAACAATTCCAGGACGGCAAGCTACACTGTTCCGGAAATGGTCAACATGATCTTCTGCTTCGGATTGTGATTGTGGGTGATTGGTTGGTCCGATTTGGATGATTTTTTTTTGTTTTGTTTGTTTTTTTATGCTGAACAAGTTTGCAATTGGGTTTTTTTCTCTATTTCTTACGGTTTTTGAGATAAATTTTGAATGTGTCCTAATTTGCATATTTGGGATGATGAAAAGTGCACCACGGGTTCGGCCACCCACAACTTCCTATTCATTGAATTCAACAAAATTGACATATCTGCTTCGGTTCAAAAAATAAAAGGGGGGTTCAGACTTTTGTATTCACCCTATATTTGCAATAAGAACATTCATATCTAATTTTGCATTCACAAGAAAATCAGTAGTTGTTTCATATTGATCGGTAAAAAAAAAAAAGAGAATATAACTTGTTTAGGGTTTCAATTATATAATAAAAACAAAACTTATGTAATGGACATGCATTTGATAAGAACATGCGCTTACGTGTAAAAACCTATTCGATAATATCTTTATCGACCAAATGCAAATTAGCTTAAAATCGATTCAGTTAATGAGAGTAAGAAGTCGTATCGAAGCATTAACACGAAACCGAAATTCAGCATAGAAACCAAATGCACAATTTACATTAGGAAGTAAGAATTTAGATTTTAAGATTATTTCTAGCGAGAACTGAACTATTAATATGTTTAATAATGTTAATTACTACATTGATGTTTAAAAAATGAAGAAGGAGCCTAGGTCTTCCTCGTGGGATGCGTGAGGAATACCTTTATTGATCCACTCAGACCTATCGTCGTTTTTATTTCATGAATAAAGAGCACGCAGTTTAAAGCGAGTTAATTGCGCGAAATTTATTTCTTCTTGTGTTAAAATGAATGAAAACGGACGGAGGAAGGAGTCGCATTCGTTTCGAGCCGACGACCATTTCGACCATTTCAACGGTGAAGCGAACGAGCCGAGCGATGATTATGAGCGCCAGGGAATTGAGAGCAGCAGACTGTCTTCATCAGACAGACGAATCATTTGACGGACGCACGAAAGGGAAGTCAGACAAGTTGGCGTGCGCCACGTTTTCACTGAGCAGCCGCTAGGAAACAGAAACACACGCACACGTGCCAGCTACGAAGCCTCCCCCTCCAGCAACAACAGTCATCCTCGCAATGAGTTATTATCGTTCAACTGCTCTAATTCAATATCCTGACGAGTGTTAAGGAAAAGCCTGTAAAGTCAATTAGGGAATCCCAAGGTTAATAGCAACAGAAGCGGTAGCAGCAGCAACTCATCTGTCACGTGACCTTGAACGCCGTTTTGCTTGGTTTTTCTTTTCCTTTTCCTTTTGAAGTCTCACCCTTAGCAAATTTCATGCGCAATTTAAAACTGAATGGCTGAAAATAATGGATAAATTAAATGAAACTGAAATCAAAAAAGAAAAAGAAACCTAAATGATGTCGACTGCCTGATTCGTGACATTGCGCTGCCATTTTTGCCATTCAGTTTTAAAAGAGAAAAAAACCGAAAGAAAAAACAAATATGCTGAATTAAAGCAAACAAACCAAACCAATTACAAACCAGATCACTGAACAAACCATTAGTCGTTCGCGACATGAACCGATATTGGATTCGATATATGCACATTTCCATTTTATTGCCCTTTTTATTAGCAGTTCAAACCTATCTTTCGGCGCCTTTCCCCTTAATAATCAACGAACTCTGTTCGTTTCTGAAATCTGTGCGTGTCTGTTTGTTGGCACGTTCTGGTTAGATTATAGGATATATGATGTATTAATCTAATATAGAATTTCACGCTGTCACGAATATGCAGTCTATTTTTTGATATTTCAAATAGCTTCCATTTTATCCTCTACAGCCGACAATCGGGAATTCGTTATGATAATGCTTAGTATTCTCAACTGTTTTCTTTGATTCACTTTCTATATTCTTTGCTTTAAACAGTTGGCATTAGTATATTTTGTAACCTCAATGGATGTCAAATTTCATATTTTGATTTTTAAAATGTAATTTGGATCTTTCTTACATGGCAGTGACCAATTTGCACATCTGGTTGCAAAGGCCCTGCTAGATACTTTTGTTTTTCTTTAATCATTACGAGTGGCACATAGGATGAATTCAAAATATTCCATTGGGTAAGAAGAAAGTTCGTATTTACAGGTAAAATTGAAACACAACACTTTTGTATGGAAATAATCATCGAAGGACTAAAATAAAAATTTCCTTCTCCCAAAAGTTATCATTTTCCTGGGAGAAAAACTGATCCAAAATGCATTTTGCAATCTTCCAAAGAGGTGAAAGTTTTCCCACCTAAAGAATTCTGGAGACCTGAACAGATGAAAATCTGAAGGTGCCAAATCGGGGGAATGAGGTGGATGTCGCAAGACATTTTAGCAACTTAGTTTGTTTGATGCCACAAAATTTTGTTACCGCCTCTTATTTGAATCCTACTTTTGGTAAAAAGATTTCTTTTTTCTGTTATTTGAACTGCTTGGCAGACGAAGTGATAAATGGTTAAATTTATCTTAATCTTTTGTGGCTGTGTTGATAAGGATTATCCTTTAATTGCTAGCCTTGGCTCAACAATTGGGGAATGAGGCAATTCATGTTTTTTTTACTTGTTTGGATGGAAGCTGGATTTTGGAAGGAAAAGACGACAACAGGTTTTTTTTTGGGGTGGGGAGAAAATGGAATGGAGAAAGACGACTTGAATGGTGGGAACAAGAAGGAAGGACATCCAAAACCAAATGCATGTCAACGTACGGAGAAGCAGAGCTGGCAGTGGGGGAAAAAAAAGCATGCGTCTAGTATGGCCTGAGAGCACAGTAAACCGCTGATTCGTGCTGACCCGCTCTATTCCTATTTCTCCATTTTTTATTTTGAGAGATGCTGAAAATTTACACACATGAAAGGTCTTCCCATAAAGGTAGTGTTTATCGTATTTCTACCAATAATAAGCCCTAAATTCTGACTTTTTATGATGATGTAACAATGTATGACGATTCCGTGCAAAGGCTTTCTTTCCAGGTGTTGCCTGTATCGTATTTCTATGATCAGGATAAACCCTTCCACCCCTCCGAAGTCGGTTTTGTTACCGATGGCTGTTTCTGTTTTTTTTTTGCCCTGTGGCCATCTCACCTCTGTGAACACATCATCTTCATTTCAAAAGAGATTTTTTTTTTTTAAGATATCTTTCCTTTCAAATTTAAAATGTCCAAAATGTCCATTATAGTAGAGTTTTTTTCCTTCATTGCTTTTTTTCTTCAGGTAGGTCAATCAAATTAATCAATCGATTAAGAGAAATTATCCATTTTAAATGTACTAATTAAACATGTTGTTTTTGACTAGTTCTTTTAGTTAACCTAAATTACGTAGGAATTTTTTTAATAATTAAATTAATTATTAAACGCTTTTATTTAACTTGCTTTTCTTTGGGTCTGTCTGTCCGGGTCAAATCTTGTATCAATATTAAACCAACTTTCCGACAAGCTAGAGAGCTGAAACTTGATACACATACACAGGACCGATGAAAATGCATATTAAAGAAAAAAAATTTCAAATCGGTTCACTGGTTCGTGGTACTAATTCATTACCACGAATTGTCCAATTGCCACAACAAACAATTCGTTATGACGAGGGTTAAATGCATCCGTTATTTATTGTTTATTAATTAATTTTATAAATCGTTGATGCCGGCTTGAAGATATATTATAATAAAATATAAAGTATATAAGACGTACATATCACTGTCGAATGTAGGTAAAAATAGCACAGATAAAAATGACACCAGAAAAAATGGCAACGGAAAAAATGTTACAAGGGGTAAAATAGGAAAAAATGGCACAGCTGAAATAAAAAAAGTGATTATTCACTCATGATAATAATTGCAACTATTCAGAGTATATTATATCTGAATCAATCTATCAAATGACGATTACAATTTAATTTTTTTGAACACAATTAATTTAAACACTAGCAATTATATTTAAACAAATTTTTAATGCAATTTTTAATGTTACAATCTTATGTTACGTCCAAGGCGAGGCTTTCCCCTTCCCTCAGTATAGTCTATGCATAAGTTTTTTATTCTTCGTTGTAGATCAGCAGATTCCTTCTTTACTCTCTTCCTGGCCGGATTTTCAATAGCGTCTCTGGCAATCACTGCACTCACCACAGCCTCTTCTTTCTGAAGCTTTAATTAATTTCCAGTTCGATGGATGTTGGTATCCAACCAGGTAGAAAAACCTATTATTCCAATTTTCATACAGGCTGTTAGTTTTTGGGCAGTCATTCATGAAGGCTTGATTTACATTCCACATGTCTGGTGGGAATCTTGGTGGAATATGCCGCAAGTTTAGTGCTCGAATGCCTGTCTTCCTCTTCGGACATATGTACCAGTTACATACGTTTGGTCGAAATAATCTAAGAGTGGTAATGCCTTTCGATCACATTTATCCTTAAGTATTTGCATTATTCCAACTGGGACATCTTCTACTGGTAGGAACGCAAGCGAGTCCTTCTCACCACAGAGTTGTCGAAAATCATCGTTGTCTTTATAGTGATTAGCAAGACCTAATTCCTGCACCTTTCTCCAGGTACTCTGCGTCAGATGATAAAAACAACCTTGCGTATGTGTTTCTGGACCAAAAATACAATTGGTTGCTTGGATGACTACCTGCTCGAAGTGGACAATTATTGTTGTTGGGTCTCGATAAAGCTCAATCTGTTGGCAGCGATCCAAAACGACTCGCAGCAGGGTTTCGTAGGTGTCTTGGGATTTATTCTGCAGACAGGCAAAAACAGCAGTAACTCCAGTATTGCCAATCGGGACTCGTATTACGTAGAGATGTAAAACTCCTGGTGGTACCATTGCATAGTTACCATCCATAAACCAGGTACCAGCTGAAACAAGTAACCCCAGGGACTCATCAGTGCCAAAGCCAATGATGCAGCTATCTGTGTCTTTGGCTCAGATCCTGCAGTAGTCCTCAGGTTTTTTGCTCAGGTCCTGCAGTGGTCCTCCATTCCTCATTGATTGTCAAATCTGCAAGTGTTGCTAGTTCTGGTGGATATAATTTGGACCTCTGGTTGCGTAGAGTTCTCTTTATGATGTCCTCAGGTGGTAGTAACGCTTTTGCTTCAGCAGATAAATCAACCACGTTGTTGCAGTAAAACTGGCTAGGCTTATCTTCCGTGGAGGCTGCTTTTCTTTTCATGTTGCTGATGCATTTAATAGCTGAGGTAGCAGCATGAGATCAGCGGAGTGGTTGTGGCCATTTCTTGGAACAGGATCAGTTATCTCAAGGCTAGTGATCAGGGTTCCTTTACAAAATGAAGTTTTTTTAACACATCTCCATCGGATGTTATTTGGTCTTGTAACCTGCGTGGTGTACATTAGATCCTTGGAAACAGATTGTCTCTTTCCCTTTATTGTTAGTTATGATTTCCATGATGAATAAACTTAAAAAATAAATGTATAAGTTATTATACAAAATAAAAACAGGACATCCAAAGATACACTTCCATTTTAAAAACAAAGTAAGAAAAGGTTACTTGAAGAACAAATTGAATATGCTGGAATGATGGACTTCTTTATATACAGAATCTTCCAGATTAGAAGGATTGGGACTGGTCAAAAGTAAAAGGTACATGATAGAAACAGTAGAAAATAGATGAGGAGGATTGGGATTGGACAAAAGTAACAGGTAGATTAGGTTAAGTTAGGTTAGACATTGGTTAAAATTGAACAGATTTTTCCGATTTTTCCTATTGGTCACAAGTGCCATTTTTTCCTATTTTTCCACTGGTGCCATTTTTTCCGTTGCCATTTTTATGGTGCCATTCTTACCGGATACCATCGCCACAGAATAACATGTCATTCTGTGTCATCGCTGCCATAAGAAGTTCAATCATCATGGCGGCAACATCATCTCATCTTTGCCAAATTTAAAGATTACAGCGTAAGAGAATGATCAAAAAGGGAAGGGAGGAGGTCAATTTAAACAAGATAAAAAAAAAAATAGAAATTGCAAATTTCAGGAAATAAAAAAGGTGGGGGGGGGGGAGTTCTTTTCTGTAAACATACGCGGTTAGATCTTTGAAAAAAGGCTCCCATAATGCAACGCGAATATAATAATTTTAATCTCTCATTTTTATATCCTGCAAATTTCAAAAAGTCAAATTTTCATAGAGACATAAATATGCAAGATATACGCTTTTATATGTTTATTATTTCTTTATAATGTTGAACTCAACATTTGTGGTCATTAAAACCTCACCATAGCTTTGAATGCATGTAGTCATAAATATTTAACAAAAGCTTAAGCATTCACGGGCAAAAAAGTCGCACACAACAAAGTGGATTTACGAAATGCAATCAATCACTGGTTTTACATATTCCACAATAGATTTTATTAAATCAAATAAAGCGACTGTTGCTTACAATAATAACAAACCGTGCATGCTATTGGATACCTAAGCGTTTGAATATGCTTAATTGATCGTACTGTGCACACGCAACTAATTAAATTCGATTAAGGCACACGGGTAGGGAGATTCAAGGGATGATATGTAGAAATTGTACGTCACGAAAGCTTATCGACCTTTAATAATTGCTGTCTTTTGTGTTTGAAAATTATAACAATATTCATTCTGTATTTAATAAAAGGTTTTATAGTTAAAATTTTGCAGTTTATGTGTTTCAAATATGCAGTAGATTTGCAAAAACTCTGAAATATTTATTCAGCTGTTGAACAAGTTAAGACCTCGAGTTAGAATCCAGTTTTTATTATAGTCTATACAATTTTTTTAAAAGATCTAACAAAAAGTTGTAAACTAATTTTATTTATTATTCGTGACATGAAACACTTCCCCTTCGCTCCTGTTGTCAACCGTGTTTCGATTTGTTACTAAAGTAATCTTCTAAAAAATCTCTTTTAAATATTACGTAATAAAATTTTATTCAATATATCTGCAATGCGGAAGAGCCCGTATAAAGTGTTTACGACGGCCTAGAAGACTATTTTTTGTTACAGGTATTGAGAAAAATCCATAGACTGCACTTTTGTATATAGGAGGCGACGGTCATTGGAGGGTTCGTCACACGAATAATGGCGCCTCTTATTAAAAAAAAAAAATAACAACCACAGAAACGCCCACTACTCGCCGTCAAATATAAAGAAAAGGGAGGAGAAAACTTATTTTCAGTGTAAATGACAGACCCGTAAACAACATTAGAGATGGAGGAAGTTTCAGCCTAGCCGTTGTTTTCTGTGCGTATTCGATTGAATATGCGGCGCCTTTAACATTTAGCGGACGGCAAAAGTTGTTTGTTCAGGAGAAAATATCGAGCTAGAATATTATAATAAAGATCTTATCTCCACCCCTCTTTCCTTACTGTCGGTTTTCATAAAAAATATTTAAATAAATCGATTAATTATAAGAGAAAAAAGAAAAGGACCGTGAATGCTAACAGAAGCAACAGTTTCTTCAAGACCCTCCAAGGTAAGAAAATAAAGAAAGAAAAATCGGGCAAAACAAGATTTATATATCAGACTGAGAATGAAATATTGGATGTGAAGGTAATGGACCATAAACAAGAAAAATCCTTGAAAGTGAACATAAAAAAGCGAAGAAAAATTGATTTATTTCCATGCTTCCTCTGAAATGCTGTGGAAACTAAACGAAATAAGTGATCCTTATACTTTTCAGTTACTTCATCTTAATACAAATATATATGGGAGACATGTTGTGATAATGAAAAGGTTGAGTTACGTGATTTTGATGGTAATATGTTTTTTTAGGATTCTATAGGAATCTCGTGCTTGTCTGCCACGCGAATGTCTGCATGTGTGTTTTGTGCGTGTATGTTGCCTGCCTTTGTCTATTCGTGATGTAATTAATTCAGAAAAGGACTTCAAATAAAGAATGACTTTAAAAAAAAGCTAGACTTTTCGCCGAGACAGATAGAAAATAATTATAACCTTAGAGATTTCGTCAAATTCAACATTCATGAGCGCAAGTGTTTTATTCATGTTACACATATATGGTATAAATTATATACTTACTGTTAGATAACTATGATAGAATATGCGAAAAAGAATCGAAAAGTAAGAAATGATTATAGACTCAATAAGCTTACAATAGACGAAATAGACAAAAAAGAGTTGAATACGATTGTAACCAAATTCAATTTAGTAACAGTGATTTAAAGCCCTGAACTCCATATTTTCTGTTTGTAAACTGCGAACTATTCTGTGCCAAGCACAACCCTACTCGACGACAGGTATTTGCAGCAAAATGTTCCAACATATCGGTGGAAATAGAGGAAATGATGTTGCGGATAATGTCCTCCGATGATGGCCTCCGGATTGTTTTCGTATACACGTTCATTGAGATAGGTTCGGAGAAAGAAATCAAGTGGCGTTAAATCAAGTGATCGAGGTGGCCGTATTCTACGTGAAATGATCTCATTATTTGCACTACCCGTTTCCCTGAGTATCTGAACTAAATGTTATACAGAAGGTTGATTACGATCTTTGGTAACGATTTATTGCGTGAATGATCTTTGGATCACGTCCACGTGCGCTTGACCGAAAGTACGTGAAACGATGCTATTACATCCGCATTGTCTATCTCAGCAACTGCAACAAACACCGCGCGATTTTCTTCCGTCCGTGTGGAGAGAAGTCATATCAAAAATGGTCCAAGGAATGTAAGGAAAGTTTTCCAAAAGGATTTATGGTGATTGCGGGATACTCGTACGACGGCAAGCTCACAATCAGAAAAGTGGACAGGAAGGCTAAGGTTAACTCCCTTTACTATCAGCAGCATGTTCTCAGTCCAATTTTCCACGAGGAAATCCCCGTATTGTATGGAGAGGAGAAAAGTAAAGTTTGGCTGCATCAAGACAAAGCCTCCAGCCATACGTCTAACTCGACCGTTTAATTTATGTTGGATTTGGAAGGTGAAACTGGAATTCCGTTATACCCTTTCATGCTATCCCTGACAAGTAACCCCAATGTATTTCTGTGGATTTGGATTATTGAAACGAGCCCTTGCTTGACGTCGTTCAAGGGTCTCTGGAAAGCATGCAAACAGGAATGGAACAACATCAGCTTCGCCGTTCTGCAGACATCTGTTCTACAGTAGAAGATACAATAATCCACAATCATTGGTGGAGAAAGGGGTTTTCTTCGTAAACTTTATTCTCCATATTGTTACCAAAGATCGTAGTCAACTTCTGTATAGTTGACTTCTTTGCTACAACTCGGGTGGCAAACTGTTTACGCAATACCATTTGAACACTTTTGAAGATATTAGTCTTTAAATAACACCCACCATAAAAACTTCTTTTGTTATACACTAGGTGTTCTGTTCATTACACTAGACTAAATCTATTGTTCAAGTGCAACGCGAATTCCGCTGTCGATTCAATAAATTCGCTTCCTCGCAACACACCGCAAACTGCAGCACAAAAACGACTTCTCCTATAGCGTCGCCATTTTTCTATAAACAAAGGACAGCGCCTTTGTGTGGCATTGAATGGAGCTTTTAGATGGGCTTTTAAAACTTTGAACCTTTCTCTATTCAGTGAAGTGATTCTGTTTGAAATATATATTTGAAATCAACTCCAAGTATCCTGTTTAAGAGTCCTGTTTAAGAGTATCCTGTTTGAGAGCCCTATATTTTGATTCTAAACCATACAGATAATACATTTGTTTAAGGCTTCTGTCTTTTTCAGATTCACGAATTATTCGTCTCTATTGCGTTTTATTAAACGATGACTAGAGCGCAGGATATCCGTAGAGATATATACAAGGCGTCCCAAATTGATGTATACTCTCTTTGAAACATTATAACTCAGCAACGAAATGAGATAGAAATATAAGGTTTGTTGTATTTTATTCCTTAAACTTCCTTAAGCCGTACATGTTCAAAATGTCCACCTTCTGCCACAGTACACTCCCAACATCGACGTCGAACAGCGACATACCGACTGGATTGTAGCTAATGGGATATCATTGATGGAATGTTCCTTAATTCCGTCAATGTTTGTGGGTTTGTGGCGTACACCGTGTTCTTTAAAGTTCCCCAAACTCGAGAGGGGTTAAATCGGAAGATCGAGGCGGGAACTCCGTAGCACTTCCTCTTCGTCCTATCCATCGAGAACACTGGATTTGGCGATACCAATTTCATGAGAGCATTTCCTCACTGACTTCTTTGGGGATCGTGCAAAAACCTCCATGACGGCATCAACACTCTCGTTATCAGTGGAACTTCTCTTTCATCCGTACCGACCTTTCAACACATCTTTCACTGTTCCTTCGGTTTCAAACTTGTCTGGGAGTTTTGTTATTGTTAACCTTGTTGGCGGTGGTGTACCAAATTCAACCCTCCAACATCGTTGAACCTCAAAAAACATTCTCCACTTACCAATAACACTTCAGTATCCATTTACGTTCATCAAATGAAAGTCTCACCCCAATTTTGGTTTATAAACAAATGAACAACAATGAACGTGTTGCTATGCTTTTCCAGCGCCGTCTGGATCATGCACAACAAACCTTATATTTCCATCTCATTTCGTTGCTGAGCCATAACGTTTCAAAGAGGCTATACCTGAATTTGGGACACTGTATTAAAAAGATGAATGTTGTTTCACAATTATTAACAGTTATTCTTATTCCATTGTTTTATATTATTTCTTCGATTTTATTTATTTCAGATCGCGTACCTATTTAATCCGACATTTGGTAAACAATTGCAATCCAAGATTCGCTAATACTATTTCCAAGTTTCATTTTTCTTTCAACACACTGCTGCAACATTATCTTTTTTCATGCATGATTTTCTTACAATAGGGCTGTAAACTTCGTGAATTTTTATGCTAATTCAAAATCAATGGATTAACTTGTGAAAATTTTCATTAACGTCAACAGTGCTTTTCGACGGCCATCGCTCAGCCTTTTTCTCTAATTTTTCTAATTTTATCAGAACTCTTTGCTATGAATCAATACAAAGATTAAGAATATTCATATTAAAAACAAACGAAAAAGGAAGTATGTGCATTGAAAAAAAAAGCAAAGTCCCCTTTATATTCGTTATGCTCTATAAAAATTGAAGATTGACTAAACAAGCAACAGACACAAAATTTGGTAGTTATTGCGTAGTTGATTAATCAATTATACTGTGGTTTACCACTTTAATTCGAAAAGGAAAGCCTAATCAGTTACGCCAAAGGATGTTTATGTTTACGACTGCGTACAGTTATTATTTCTTTGCATGGTTAACAAATGCCCTGAACATCTTCAAAGAATCTCCAAATGGGCAAAGTAATTGGCCTCTCAGGATTTTACATGCCGCTGATTTAACTGATGCATAATTTAGGATATAACGCAAAATATAATATTTTTAGAAGATAAAAGAACTGAATATTAAAGAAGATGATATGACCTAAAAATATTATTCCGATTTTAAGTGAAAGAGAAAGCATTTGGATGATTAATTTAGGTAAAAGTCGAAAGAAACCGAACACCACTTATACGCAATGAAATATTTTATTCATGATAGCGAAATGTACGTCCATGAATAAAGTATTTCATTACGGACAAGTGGTGTTCGGTTTCTTTCACAATTATTCTGATTACTTTAGCTGTTCAATTCTTCGAAAACGTATTTTACACGATCATCAGATTTTTATACGAAGTCAGTGTAGTGTCATAGAATTCAAGTCGCATAATAGCATTAATGTAAAAAGAATAAACAAAAATGGTAACACCTTTTCATGAGTTCTATTAGTATTAAGAAAGCCTACGTGCGGCCTTTGTCTTTAAACCATTAAATGAAAAAAGCATTGAAAGGAGGTGAAACTATACATAAATGGAGGTCAAATCTATAATAAAAGTAGATATGCGGTTGACATGGTTATTATTGTTATTATTATTATTATTATTATTATTATTATTATTATTATTAGGCAACAAAAGGAAATGTTACTTGTACAGAGGGTCATAAAACAAACGATAAGAATAGGAATCGACTATAGAGTAGAACAAAATCCAATACAGTAAAGAGAAAATGATGAGAGTAAGTTGTGTATACATGCCCCTAGTGCAATATTAGATGAAGGCAACCTCTCTGGAGGAACCCATCGACTCATTGACCCAGCTTGAATGGCCCCCCGAAGCACTGTTTACCTTGCTTTCCACCTAGGGTCTTCTCGATGGTTTTAGTGTCGGTTTAGAGTTTTTATAAATACGATGGGTTCAAAAAACTTGAACGCTGATAACGCTGTATTGAACGAGAAGACGACAATTTGGACAAATAATATTTAAATTAAAAGTTTGAATTAAAAGTTTGAATTAAAATTTGAATTAAAAGTTCCATTTTGTTTTTATTTCATTTAAATACCTTATGCAGAAGTGAAAATGAAAATATTCGTGCTCTTTATAAATAAAAGAAGACTAAAAACTACTCTATAGTTATCATTGTAAATCGAAACTAGAAAGCTTAATTTTAGTTCTAAAAGATTTTCTAAGTCAGTTACTCAATATGTTTAAAGAAACAAGAATAAAATTACTGAAGAAACAATAAGTATTGGAAACCATTTTTCTTCAAAGCTTGTGTAAAAATCAGAAAATTGGAATATAAGAGAATCTTTAAATCACCAGCTTATCGGTTCTACTCAATTTTTATTTTATCAATATTTTTATAATTATGTATTTATATTATATAAATTTTATATGCTCCAGCGAATATATGCACATATAAAACCATAGACAAAAAACAAGCAATAAAATAATAAATAAACTATTTAGGTACTTATTTTTCCCACACACCACTGAATAGTTTGACCTCGGCAACAATTTCAATGTCATTAACCAGAAAACGAAGATGTACTTTAACGTTTATTGCTATTTTTATTGTCCCATGGTGTGTATTTGAATGGAACTGACATTGTCAATATTTAAAGTTAGTCTGTCGAGCTAAGCACGGACTAAAGGTATGTAAAAAAAACCCAAAAAAAACCCCCCCAAAAAAACAACTTTTTTTTTTTAAAAAAACTTTAAGTTCTTTAAAGCAAATTAAATCATTTTCTATTCAAGAAATAACATTTAAACTTTATTGTTGAGGACAGTATGGTTCATAGATATAATATTGCAGTTATGTAAACGCATTAAAACTTCTGCTTTACATTCCATAACGAACATTAATTAAAACTTTCCATTTATTTCAATTTATTTTCTATTTGCCTATTAATTTCAAGAATGTGACGACACAATGTTTATTGCTGTTAATAATAAGCATCATTACTGATAATAATAGCTTCAGTATTGCTGGTTATGTATACCTCAAGCAAGCCCAGCTGGCATGCGAAAAGTTTTCAAAAATTCGTGAAAGTTAGTCTCAAGATTGTTGATTTACAAAATGAGACCGAATCATTGCTGAGAATTCTGAACTAAAGAGAGAGAAGGTTGAATCTGTTCAGTTGATCGTGACCCATGATAAAGACAGGCATGTCTAAATTTGTCTCTGTCATTTGTGCATGACCCATCGCTTATCATTCAGACGGAGTCTGTAGATTCGAAAGCGATCTCTTTCATGGACCATGACTCATTTTGCTTTTATTCTTGATCGATCACTGCAAGCTCAACACAGACTACACGTAGCGGATTGAAATTTCCACACGAGTGAACAGAAAAACCATAATCTGATTCAAAACGACATAATGTTTTCATTTCATTCAAATTTTATCCATTTCTTATAAAATGAAGAAAAGTAAAATAGAAAAGTGTTCTTTTTCGATTGCCTGCAAGTCGCATAGTCGCAGACGCAGTGAAGAGAAACTGAATAGATTTATTCAGCACATCTTCTTATATTCCTTATATGTTTTTGACATGGCACTCACCTATTATTAGGTACCGAAAGGTGCTTTATGCTATTGTACGGCCCCGGCCCTCTTTAAATTATATTATAATTTTTGATAAATTATTAATTTGTCATATGAAGAGAATTTCTTCCGAAGTTGAACCCTCAACATAATCATGAAAACCCTATTCGAAGATAATTAGGAGTTTCAGAATAATTAACTTTATTTTCATGAAATAACATAAAAAATTTCAAGATCTCCTATATTCCATCATAAAACCAGGCAGTAATATGAACAGCAGGAATGGATTGAAACGCCAGCTGATTGGAATCTAGTCAGCCCAGGTGAAATTCAGAAGATTTGGACATGATTATGGAAGGTTGGTTGGTTGGTTGTTTATTAGAAATTTTTGGCGTCGACTACTAAGATCATTTTGCGCCTTTTACACAAGTCTATCTGTACGCAGCCCAGAACAGACACAAACATCCATACCCACGGCGGGATTCGAACCCACGACCAGGCAGACTCGAGAACTAGAAAGCCTACGCCTAGCCCTCTCGGCCACCTGGCCGGCATTATGGAAAGAGAATTGGGGAACTGTGAAACCTTGGACAAAAATCTGTAAATGTGGGTGTCGGGGTCTCCAGTCTCTCTCTTTCTCTCGGTGACTTAGGTGAACAGGTGTCACCCTGGTTCTCTTGGTGGCGTTAGCTCAAGCCACTCCTGTGATTTCCATGCTCTTGAGTTGTAGGAAGTAATCCAGAATAATGAAAATGTTATGATTGAATCCACTACAGCATGATCAATGTAGAAACTCCGGAGAAGTATGAAAATTCGGCAAGAAAACTCTTGGAAACGAAGTTTAAGATGTATTTGAAGACCCAAAGCAGCAGCAACTACTCCCCCCCCCCCCACTATGCCTGTACTGAATGAACCCTATCCCATGATAAAACACTCTTATAAGCCGTTTTAAAATTTATAAGCCATCCCGTTCTCATTCTCTAAAAGCCATCACATAAAAATTTATCTTTTTTTGATATTAAACATGGTTGAACTGTCACGTTCTTTTAAGATCCATTTTATTAAAGGGAGTTTATTAAAATATTAAAGGTTAAATCTAACCATAAAGTTTAAAGGGAATATAATCTTCATAATTAAACTCAAGGAGTAAATAATTATGTTAAAGATCCATCTAGATAAATAATTAACATTTGACAGTGATTAAATTCTAGTTGTTCACTAATATCTAAACAGAATAAGAGATGTATATAGTCCCTTGATATTATCTAGCCGAATATTGGGTTTTAGCAAGATCTCATCAATCGCTAAATACCCAGGAACAATCCTTGGATTACCCACATGCGATTATGTGGAAGGTGGGTCGAGGGGTAACCATAGGGAGCTGCCCTGGTGATTTTTCGGGGTCACTAAATTACCCCTACCCCCCTCAGGTGCTTCACACTATCAGTGTGGGGAAACGTGTCTGTCTGTCTGTCCGTAACTCTAACTCCTCCGAGGCTATGAAAGATTTTCAATATCTATTTTCAGCATGTGCACAAATGGTACCTCTATTTTCCCACCTAGCAATTTTCAGTGGAAAGATATAATAAGTAATACATCAAATAAATCGTAACGACGAGCTACACTGTCATATCACTGAATTATGACCATCCGCTTAGTAATGGGAGTAGCCACCCTTCGCCACTATAACTGCTGCTAGGCGTCGTGGTATGGACGCAAGAAGTGCGCGGTATGTGGCCGATGGTATGGCAGTCCATTCCGCTTGAAGCGCTGTCCACAGAGCTTCGAGAGTCATAGCTGGATGGTCCAGCTGCCGTACATGGCGATCAAGATGCTCCCACAGATGTTCGATTGGATTGATGCCGGGCGAATTAGCGGGCCAAGGGAGCACTCGAAAGTCAGTAGAGTGTTCCTCGAACCAATCCAGAAGGAGACGTGCCTTGTGGCAGGGTGCATTGTCCTGCTGGAACACACCATTGGGGGAACATTGGGGGAACATCGTGAGCATGTACGGGTGCACCTGGTCCGCTACGATTGACAGATAGCCACAGGCATTCAAATTGCCCTCTAGACGAATCAGTGGACCTAACTGCCCCCAACAGAAAATCCCTCACACTTGCACACTACCCCCATCAGCCTGTTTCTGGCCCACAATAGCCTCCTGCAGTCTCTTTTCATGGCGTTCACGACGCACTCGCCATCGCCCGTCAATCTTATGGAGCAAATACCTTGACTCGTCGGAGAAGGCGACCTTAGCCCACTCATCTTTGGTCCAATGGCGGTGCTCACGATGATCCCTGGTCAACATGGGTGCAGCAACCATGCGTTGACTGTTCAGGCCCATCTGTAGCAGGTGCGTTCAACAATAATGTCGGGTACATGTCTGTTGGCACCACTGTTGAATCTGGTGGTCAGTTGATGGACTGTGGCTCTCCTGTCACCTTTTACGAGTCGTCGTAGGCGCCGCTCACCCCGTTGGTTGATGGCTCGTGACCCTTTACTGTGATGGCGTTGGGACGCGATTTCTATCCCTGCTGTCCACTCTTTGTACACCTTCACTATAGCGGACCGTGAACAGTTCACAAATCGCGCCGTTTCGGAGATGGTGCCACCCTTGCTGCGATAGCCTATTATCATCCCTTTTTGGATGTCCGTTAAATCCGGACGTTTACACATCTTGAGGCTCGTGCACCTGCCGTTTGATGCACCAGCTTTAAAGCTTACTCAGCCTGTTATGCAAATTTTGCTATTTTAATTGTTGTCGGGGCGAACCATGCGTATGCCTTGAAGGAGTGCTGGTCATAATTCATTGATATGGCAGTGTATAAGTGGTTATTAATTACTGTTTTCCTCAATTGATAAATATGGTTCCGTGAATGAACTGTTATAAAGATTATGAAAAACGGTTCAATATGAGTTCGAAATGGCATTGAATAATGAACCTAAAGGGTTCGAAATACGTATATGCTTAATTAAAATTCTTTTTGTGGACAAGAGGTTTTCCTTGTTATTATGTTATAAAGATTGGCAGAATGGATACAATTTCACGTGCTCTAATGGTACCCTTATGACACCCTCAAAAATTTTTAATAAGATATGGCATGTAATATATCAAACAACTTGGAATGATGCGTCATGAATGAATATAATGTAAAATTATTGATAAACCAAATTGGTTCAAAGGTACGCGGTTTAATGGTATCATTATGGTCCATTGGAAACTTTCAATGTTAAAATAGGGCATGTAATATATCAAACAACTTGGAATGTTGTGTCATGAATGAATATAACATAAAATTAATGATAATCCAAATTGGTTCAAAGATACATGTGGACGTGCATGATTTAATACTGTTTTTGCCAATTGATAAATATGGTTCCGTGACTGGTTTAGCTTAGCCTTTCGGTACTTTGTTATGTCATTCCTTAATGGTTTATTACTTACTCTGTCCGCTGAGAGGATTTTTAGCCAGAGTGATGCTGAAATGCTTCCAGTGAGATTCTCCATCTGCATATATAAGCTAAAATGTGGTCACGTGCTTTTGGAGAGGGTGAGTCTGAAACCCTATCACAAACTTTTAGAGGAGGTAGTATGGATGATTATAAGCAAAAAAATTCATATGAACATGGGTTCGAATTTGAACGATAACCGAGATACCAGAAATTTAAATGCAGCCACTAAGATAAACAGTTAATAACTCAGGTTCTATAACACTTAGAATAATGATATTTGGGGGAATAATGGGGTACATACAATTGTGTATATCGTTAAAATTTGATCGAATTCCAACGAGTAGTTTCCGAGTTACGCAGTCAACATCATAACACGTGCTCACATGTGAGTACTAACCACCACGTGTTACAATATTGACTACGTAACTCGGAAACTACTCGTTGGAATTCGATCAAACTTTAACGGTATACACAGTTTTATGCACCCTATCATTCCTGCAAAATTCATTCTCCTAGATATTTAGAACCTGAGTTATTAATTTGTTGATCTTAGTGGCGGCACTTTTATAAGGGTCGTACAAATGAAAACGAAAATTTATGTGGGAAAAAAAAGACGACGTGTAGGATCGTAAGTTTTTGTTTTCAACAACTGCGAAACCCCACGTGCAAATTGAACAATAGGTTGCAAGTGTTGCATCAAGTGAGAAAGAACGATAGCTCGCGCTCCGAAGCTCTGGGAGTGATCGCTTCGTCCAAACAACAAAATGGAGTCAACGAAACAGGAACAGAGAGCAGTAATTCGTTTCTTGTCATGTGAAGGAGTTTCAGTTTCTGAAATTCATCGTCGTATGCAGAACGTCTATGGAAATGACTGCCTAACCTGCACTCTTATTTGGGCATGGAGCAAGAGGTTTTCGGAGGGACGGCCATCAACGATCTGGACAAGCAAACCGCGCCATCACGGATGATTCCAAAACCAAAATTGACGCTGTCTTAAAGGAAAGCAGAAGAGTGACATTCGATGTCGTTGTTGCTAAAACTGGCCTTAGTCGTGGAATTGTTCACTCCATTATCAGGAACCATCTGCACTACAGAAAAACCTGTGCACAATGGGTCCCGCATCATTTGACATCAGAACAACTTGGAGTTCGAATGGGCATGTCCCTGCAACATCTGACTCGCTATGAACAGGAAGGAGAGAGTTTTCTCGACAGAATCGTTACAGGGGATGAAACTTGATGCTTTCATTTCCAGCCCGAAAGCAAACGTCAAAGTAGTCAATGGAAGCATTGTGGGTCACCACCCCCGAAAAAATCAAAAGCAATCGCACACAGCACGGGGAAGATGATGTTGATCGTGTTTTTTGATCGCAAAGGCCCGATTTTACAGGAGTTTTTTGAAAAAGGCACCACAGTTAACGTAGCACGTTATGGGGAAACATTAAAGGCAATGCGCGCGGCCTTCAAATGCAAGCGTCCTGGACTTCTTACAGAAGGAGTGCTTCTTCTCCACGACAACGCGCGTCCTCACATCTCCTAAGCAAAGGTAAACCTCATCAAAAGGTTCAACTGGGAAGCAATGTAGCATCCACCTTACAGCCCTGACTTATCCCCATGTGACTTTCACGTGTTTGGGGATCTCAAGAAACATCTGAAAGGCCGCAGGTTCAGTCGGACGATGAAGTGAAGGAAGAGGTTTTGGAATGGTTCCACACGCAATCGAAAGACCTCTTCCATAAAGGAATTACACACCTTGTTACACAATGGGATAAATGCCTTAACGCATTTGGAGAGTATTTTTAAATTCCTTGTATACGCTTTGGATAAAATAAATAATTTTCGTTTTCATTTGTACGACCCTTTTATTTCTGTTCATGTCTCGGTCATCGTTCAAATTCGAAACCATGCTCATATGAACTTTTTTTGCTTAGAATCATCCATACTATCTCCTCTAAAAGTTTGTGATAGGGTTTCAGACTACCCTATATTATATTTTTTATTAGGAAAAACGATAGAAAACTGGGCACACTTGCACGGAAAACACGCTATCGGAGAATTTCAATATGGCCGATTTGACTGGCGGAAGTGGGATAGAAACCGTTGCTAAGGTTTCGGGGACTATAGAAATGCTCACTCGTAGCTGATTTGGCTTCGTTTTCGGGACGACTTCTGAAAATTCCAACTGGTTGTAATTCCAAAATCCGCGTCGTTGTCCCCTCTAAACCGTTTTTCGCCGCGAATTACTGCTGTGGAACAGCTCCGGGAACCAAAACCGCGTCGAATGTGCCAGATACGGCGAATTCGACGCGAAGTCGTTGAATGTGAACTGGCCCTAATGCTTCAACAGAGAAAATGCCATACCACGAAAAATATAGTAAACTACATACACAGATACCCTATTTGGACAAAAGTATCTGGACACATGTATTAGTAGAGACAGCAATGTTTTATTTCATAAATTAGTATCCGGTAGGTCCGCCTTTCACAGCAATAACAGTCTCCAGTCTTCTGGGAAGGCTTTCCGTTAGGTTTTGATAAGTAGCTGGTGGAATTTTGTTCCATTCTGCAACCAGTACGTTGACGAGGTAGGTGGCGGATGTTGGGCGAGTCGATCTGTTCCGTAATCGTCATTCCAATTCATCCCGAAGTGTTTCTATCGGATTTAAATCCAGGCTCGGGGCAGGCCGGTCCATTTAATAGTACCATCCCTGCAAAACCCTTGCTTTGTGAGCAGAAGCATTATCGTGATGAAACAGGAAAGGACCATCGCCAAATTGTTACCACAACGTAGGGAGTGTCGAAATATTAGGATGTCTCTATACCCCTCACTGTTGAGTGTCCCCTTCACTGGTCGTAAGGATCCTAATCTATATCACCGCCACCACCAAATTTGACAGTTGGAACAACGTAGTCGGATGGAAGGCATTCCCATGGAATCGCCAAACCCACAGTAGTGATTTTTTGGGCTGAGGAAAAGCGATTACTTTTTACAACACGCTCTAGAGCTCGCTGATCCCTTTCGTCAGTTTCCGCGATCTGTCTGGTCGTTGTTGAACTCCTTCCTCACCAGTATGTTTCCATTTCAAGACTACATCATTTACCGTTAAGTGAAGCACTTCCAACAGCAGAGAAATTTGTCTAACGGATTTGTTATCCTATGGCATCCTATTATCATAACCACGTTTGAACTCACTGAGCCCTTCCGAACCTCTCATTAAACGCAGTGACGACGCAGGTATGTTCTAGCGAGTCGTTGGGTCTTCGGCAACCTGAAGCGTGCCCCCCCCCTTATATGGCTAAGAAAAAAGACACTGCGCGCTTGCGAGTGCAGTAAAACGGAATATTTCTACGGGGGCTTCATTTGCACCAATAGGCCGCGATGGGGTGTTGAGAAGCATCGCCCGTCACCTGAGCACCTTTAAGAGGTGAGTTCGTGTGCCAAGCAAGGAATGTGTCTCATGGTTATGTGCATTCCGGTTCAAGCGCCTGTGGGCAAGTGTTGAGCGCACTCAGCGCGAGCTAATGCTATCTGGGTGTTTTCTATGACACCAGTTGAGGGGCCCCTCAGTAGATTTAAGCGTTCCGCAAATGAAGTCTTATGTAATTTTGGTGTTGTTTGAGTATTAGTGATTAAACGATCTAAAGCCCACGCATTTGGTCTCCGAGTTCTCTCATTATTTTGGGTTCCGAACCCTTGATGTATCCCTCCTCGACACTAACCATTCTGGTAGTAGTGATACTCCATAGAAAGAGGTACCATCGCACTGGCGCCCGAACCGGAATTTATGGATTCTAGGGGGGACCCGGATACTTGTGTGGCACATATGCTGTTTGAGGCGACCATGAGCCGGTATCCACGCAGGGAAGGGGATTAGCGCAGCGTGCAAAGGGTTGTGCATGGAGGTTGTGTTATTTTTTGTAGACTGTAGACATATTAGAAGGGTTAGGGGTGTTATTGGGTGAAATGCCTGGGAACGAGTGCGACGCGGTGCCTGTGGCGACGCCAGAGCTGGCAGGGTTTACGGGGGCCGTGCCTGCTTTTGTGGGCGAAGATGGGGGACTTACAGTTGCAGCCTTTCTGGTTAGTGTTGAAGGTATTGGCGCCATCGCCAAATGGACGCTGGACATTAAAAGTACAATGATCAAGACTAAATTAAAGGGGGCCACAGCCAAAGGCGCCACAGAACACGAGCTGCTCCATATTGACCTGCTCAGCTGCGAGCGCGTTTGGAGCGAGTTTTTGGAAAAATTAAAGTGACACGTGATTTTTCCAAGGAACATCATGATACAGCTCAAGGAGCGCATGAGCCAGTGGCGGGATTTGCTGGCTGCCTCGAGTTTGCTGGCGGCCTCGAGTTAGTTAACATGAGTGCCAACCCGGATGCAGCCCTTAGCCAGGAAGCAGTACTGCTGCAGAGATTTAGTAACAGTTGTCTGGATGATAGTCCATCGATGGATACAGATGATAGCGGATCCGAAAACGTACAAGGAGGCGATCGTGCTTGCCATGCGCTCTGAAGATTTAGAGAATAATAAGAGCATCGCCAGTGTGGCAGAGATGGGAGAGGCACTAATGAGGGCCGAAGTCGGACAGGCCGCGGCACGTCATAGTCAAATGATTAAAGGGGGGGGGTACTGAGTAGTGATCCACCGAGGACTCAGGCGAGAACCTGCAGCTGTGCAGAGGCCATTAAGAGGCTGGAGGGGTTAGTGGAAGGCCTTGCTAAGGCGGTGGAGCACTTGAAGGTGGGCCAGGAAAAAGCCCAAGCTGTACCAGCCCCGAGCGATTCGAGGGCCTTGGTGCCCCGCAATGTGGGATCTAATACCGGGTGTTTACCGCTGCGGCCAATTGGGGCATTTTGCAAGGAATTGCCTGCAGCCTGCCCCGAGACCCCGAAACGTTTACACAAGTGGCTATCCTGAGGGACCGGTGTTAACTCACTGCGGTGAGGGTGGAATCTGCACAACTACAGTGTATTTGATAGAGAAGCCTATTGACACCTCTGTAATGCCCCACTGCAGCCAGCAGATATGGTGATACGGGGCATAAACGGAAGTTGTCTGAGTCTGAAACAAGGGGGCATGCTGGATGTGAACGTCCAAGGCCGTCATATGGGCAGGCGCACCTTTTTAATTCATTCCTTTGGCATCTTGGGAATGGACATCCTTAGGGACATGTCATTTCAGTGCGCATTTGCTCTTGTAGTCGGGAAGGCACATGTCCTTCCGGTGGAGAGGGTGTCGGGGAACGGGTTTGTTGTCCAAGTGTATGAGAGATGGGAGGCCAGTAACCCGGCTGAGGACCATGGTGGAGCTAATGAGGGGGTACCTACGTATGACGATCCCGGGTGGGTGATGTTAAGAATGCCAGGGAGGTAAGATTCTCGCGTCGTAAGGAACCGTGTGCGTTGGATAGGGCCATTCACGGTTCAGACGGAGGATGGTGCCGGTTGGGTGCAAGTTGTGGGAGTACATTACGGGGTTGTGAAGTGGGTAGGGAAGATCAGGTGTGGTCGCGGTGGCAAGGAGGTTGGCCCATGGGAAGGAGCAGGACGTGTGTCGAGATTAATGTGAATGAGCTGCCCTTTGTGGCAAGTGGTCACCCGATGGGACAAGGTGAAGATGCTATATAGGATGGGCGAGACATGGTTGAGACGCGCGAGGAGATGGTAGGTAGCCCCTGGAGAATGTATGCCGATAGTGGTCATTTAGGTTTGCCCGATAGAGGGCCACATGCCAGGAGCATATACGCCAATAGTGTGTGTGGATCCAGGCTCGTCTTGGGGCGTGTCGGGATTATATGGAGGCGGTGATGTTCCAAGTTGCGCCCACGGGGGTTTGTCCGTTGACCCAGTGGGACAGGGGCCTGGGGGTAATGCAGGCGGAAGTGATGGGTGACGATGGGGCAGTTATGGATACTACAGGAGCGTTGAAGTGTTTAGTCCGGATGTTCTACCAAGTAATGCAGACACAGGGTTGAATAAGGTAGCTGATGAGGAAGAAGAGGAGGTGAGCAAGGTCCAACGCCAGCAGCCGGTGGAGCTGGGTCCTCGACCAACCACTTGTTTATGTGTTTCTCCAATAGCTGAACAGGGTGTAGAAATGCAGCCAGTTAGTGGGGAAAGAGGCGCTAGGATGGTTAGTGATGGAACCGCGCACGGAGCAGCGAACGGGTCTAAAGGGCCTGCGATAGATTCTTGGGAACAGTTAGCTTTGGACGGAGTGGATGGGAGCAGACCCCGGAAAAAGAAATGACTGTAATAGACACGGGAACCGGGAATGGAGAAACCAGGAGCATCATCTATTCTGATGCTCTCCGTTTGTGCCTTAAGGCGACTACTAATCTCGTGGAATACTCTCAGCCCTCGTCTCCACTCGGGTTCTTCCGTTCCCGGTTCCACCTGAGTGGAGACGAGGGCTGAGAGTATTCCACGAGATTAGTAGTCACCTTAAGGCACAAACGGAGAGCATCAGAATGGATGATGTCATCAGGGACAATCAATCGGTAATGGTATCTCAGAAGTCAGAGGTGGGAGTAGCCAAGGCTTCGAGAAGGAAACCTAGGAGGAAGAGGAGTACGAAATTATTGCGTACTGATCAGGGTAAAATCCCCGAGCGAGCCAGCCTGGTGCGGAATCAGGTAGGCCAGTTGCTGTGGCATCGGTGGCAGAGAACACCTTCCCTGTTGAGCACAGTAAAACAGGTGGGACACAGAAGAGGAATAAGGGTGGTAGGGGAGTACAGAACCGGGTAGTGGACGAATTTGGGCCTATGTTATTAGGAAGGAGGAGGCTGGGTTTCTGTGACTTAGAATGGTAATGCTGGGTTGGAGGGGTAAACAGTGTTTTTTTTTTGTTTTGTTGGGGATTTTTTTTCTGTTATTTTGGGCACATGGTTTTTTTTTTTGGGGGGGGGGTCTCGAACGTAACCCTTGATCGAGTATGTTCGAGGTTTTCATCGGGTGCATGTGACATTCCATGTCAGTTGGGGTGTCACATGGATCCGGCGAAGACAGAGCACTAAATGTCGATGCTCTTTTGTTGCATATGAGCATATGAGCCGTTTGTTATAATTCTTGTGGGGTTTTTTTTTGGGGGGGGGGGGGGTTAGCGTTTTATTATAAGGGTTCTGAGTTAAAAGGGGTAATGTTTATTTTATGAGTTGACTGCATGGTATTTATTATTGTTGTGTACGTATAATGTCGTTGCGCCGCCGACGTTTTATCAGCAGCGGTTTTGTTGTTGTCATTGTTGGAGGCTGGTATTGTTTCGTTTAAGAGATTTCTTGGAAGATCAGACTAGCTTCCAACAGGGTATTGTTAAGAGTGAATTCGTAGTAAAGTGATGTGTTCATTGATTTAAATATTGTTTTTTTTATGTATCCAACGTGGGCATCCATGATTAAGCTTTCGAGCGGAAGAGATGATAGCCGTATATGGCGAGCGCAGAATTTCGAACACAAGGGCTTATTGAGTTTAAGCATTAATGTATCGCTGATTTTATTGTGTCAAAGTTTTTCCGTTTAACGTATTAAGAGTAAAGAAGCAATTTGTTTACGTTTCATTAAGTAAGTTACTTTGATAAGATCAGAGCTACAGCGTCCTCCGGATATGCGACGTCGATGATTCGAAGCCCGAGAGTTGGTACCTTTGGCCCGTCGTGTCGTGATGATGGAATGCAACGACTGAGCTGAGTGGACAATGCCGTTAAACAAAGGTGATGTCGTTTCGAAGCAACGGTGAGTGACACTTTTCATGATTTTCTGCGCGGAACAGTCTGGTGTAAAGGAACCTTTCTCCCCCCCCCCCCCGCGCCTCAGAGTATGTGGGTTTCCTACTCCCTCCCGTCCCCGTTGTCGGAAACCTCACGCGGCGAGCAACGTATGACTGCGAACGGTGAATATTTATCAAATATTTATCATTGCAAGCTCGCACACTCTCCTTGGGATACCGTGTAGACAATATAGTGCCTCACTAAGAAAGTGCATCGAGTCTGATGACCGAGTGCCACCCTGTATTGAAGAAGCATTTGTATACGTAGAATTATACATAGTTGATAAGTTTGCTCGTCCGGATGCACATAGCATGGCAAGGCATTCCTGAGGCATAGCAGGGTGATGTGAGGCTGGTTGCGAACACTGCTAGGTGCCTGTGATTTGCGTTATACGGTTTGTGCGCGTGTCCATATAGCACGACGATGCAGGTATATTCTAGCGAGCCGTTGGGTCTTCGGCAACCTGAAGCCTGCCACGAAGGGGTTACCGTGCCTCCCCTCCTTATATGGCTAAGAAAGGAGACACCGCGCGCTTGCGAGTGCAGTAAAACGGAATACTTCTATGGGGGCTTCAGTTGCACCAATATACCGCGGTGGGGTGTTGAGCAGCGTCGCCCGTCACCTGAGCACCTTTACGAGGTGAGCTCGTGTGCCAAGCAAGGAATGTGTCTCATGGTTATGTGCATTCCGGGTCAAGCGCCTGTGGGCAAGTGCTGAGCGCACTCACCGCGAGCTAATGCTATCTGTGTGTTTTCCATGACACCAGTTGAGGGGCCCGTCAGTAGATTTAAGCGTTCCGTAAATGAAGTCTTCTGTAATTTTGGTGTTGTTTGAGTTTTAGTGAATAAACGATCTAGTGACCACGCATTTGGTATCCGAGTTCTCTCATTATTTTGGGTTCCGAACCCTTGATGTATCCCTCCTCGACACTAACCATTCTGGTAGTAGTGATAGTCTATTGAACGAGGAGGAGGTACCGTCACAGACCAATCTCAAAGTCTGAAAGATGGAGGCGTTCAAGCAAGAACAACGAACAGTCATTCGGCTTATGGCGGCGGAAAAGCAGTCAGCAGCAGAAATTCATTACCGAATGAGCGCTATTTATGGGAAGAACTGCCTTAATGATTCTAAAAGTTAGAGTATGGTCTACACGATTTCGTTCAGGACGAATATTTTAGAAGGAGGACCCGAGCCTGGCCAGGCGCATCGAATTGTAAGTATTGCGAAGATGAATGAGCTTGTTCAAACTAACAGATGCATCACGCAGGATAAGATCACTCTTCTGACGAATGTCAGTCATGGTAGTATCTACACAATACTCGGCAACACTGCAGCAACATTGTGTGTACAATGGGTACCCAGCAACACTGCCTCACGCCCAAGTAAGGCCCTAAATAGGTGCTCTAGTCAAGCAGAGGTACGAGCAGCTACGTGTACCATAAAAACATTTTGACCGGTACCATCATGAGGGCGATGGATTTCTGCAGAGTATTGTAACGGGTGCCCAGTCATTATCGCCATCGTTCGACTCGAAACCTTTCAGTCCAGTAGGCAATAGAAGAAATATGTGCCGCTGTCGCTGCCGACGCCAAAGAAGTTTCATACATAGCCAAAATGCAAATTTATGTTGACCGTACTTTTAGATTACTGAGGCCCAAGCTCTGAAATATTTGTCCGCCACGATCACACCGTTAATTCCGATAGCCACACGATGAATATAGAAACCATGCGACGAAGGATCAAGAACAAACGGCCTGGCTTCCTGTCCCGCGGGGTCATCCTGCTCCACGACAACGCACCACCACACGTCGTTAGGTCTCCAAAATGCCTATCTTGGCACGCTTTATCATCTTAAAACATCTATTTTACAGTCTCGAGCTCTCATGTGCAATTTTCAGCTCCTGGCAAGCGTGAAGGGGGGATCACTGCACATCTTTGAGTGCACTAACAAAAAAGGAAGGAAAGAAACCACTAGTCCACATAAATGAATTTTATGAAATAAAAACTCATATGTATCTTTCGGAGCTCACTGTCTCCTTCAGTGAGAAACAACAAATGAAAATACAACTAACAAGAACGCTATATATAGCAGCGGTTAACCAATCAGAAAAATTATTTGACAATAAAGGAAGCTAAAGGCATCCAATCAGCTACTGGTGTAGGACCATCGTCGATATTCAGCAACCAATTAGATGGCTTGTGCTTGGCTATTTGAACCGATTCTATAAAAGGTAGCAATTTCTCATCTTTAATAGAATGGAAAATTTTAAAACCATTTGTCGAGAAATTATGGCTCTCCTGTAAAATTTGATCTGCAAAAGCTGATATACCCCGTTTTACATTTTTAATAGGAGGTATGCTCCTTCATTCTAGTTTTTATCCCTCTTTTTGAATGTCCCAGATAAAACTGATTGCAGAGAAACATTCAAACATAAACCCCAGGGCAGGATTCTCTGGGAATCCTGTCTTTTATCATGTTAAGCTTTTTTCTAAGAGTATGTGAATTTTGAAGGCCACTTTATACGTAGTTGAATCTTTTGCAAATTCTTTAAAGACCTCTGTTCAAATTTACATTATACGGAAGGACAATAGTTTCTACAATTGTTTCTACCTTTTATAGAATCTGTTCAAATAACCAAACACAAGCCATATAACTGGTTGCTGAATAGCGACGATGATCCTATACCATTAGCTGATTGGATGCCTTTAGCTTCCTTCATTGTCAAATAATTTTTCTTATTGGTTAACCGCTGTTATATATATATATATAACGGCCTTGTTTTTAGTTACTATCAAATATTTTTTCTGATTGGTTACCGCTGCTATATAGCAGTCTTGTTAGTTGTTACTGTCACTTGTTCTTTCTCACTGAAGGAGGAGAAGAGCTCCGAAATCTGCATACGATTTTTATTTTATAAATTCATTTATGTGGAATAGCGGTTTCTTTCCTTCCTTTCTTCTTAACCTAGTATCCAGAGTTTTGGCTGTTTATATATTTTATTTCTGAGTACTGTTTGCTGAACTGTTTTTTTTATTTTTTTAAATCTTTACGAATTGTACAAGCATATTATGCAATTTTTATTTTAGTAAAGTGAAGAAATCTATAAATTTATTGTATGTATTTGAAGTTCAGTTTATTTTCTTGATGTGTTTGTCTACATAGTTTATGATATTTATGAGCGGTTTTCGCCAATCTTCCAGTAATTCGACACAACCCTAGCCTGATAAATGTCGGATCGTGAGAGTACACTGTAGTATGAGTCCATAAAAACAACACAGGCATTAGAGTCTTCAAAAACGAGCCACTCCATAGATTTACTAAGCATTCTATATGAAGCCTGTTTTTCATTCTATATACAAGCTCAAGGTGAAAAGTGAGACTTAAAGTGGTATTCATGTTTTCACGACCAAATTCTCGGACATTTTGGACAGCATCTCGTATTTAAGAAATTTCTTATGTACAGTTTTAAATTTCTTGCGACTTCAACTCTTTCTAGTTGGCCACAAAAATAAGTAAATTAATTGAAATTAGGTACTAAATCAGAAATGGAAAAGCGACGCATATTATGGAGAAGTACAAAAAAGTGACTGAAAGAATAAAGAAAATTAAATCATAATTCCGAAATGCCTTGATGAATGATGATGACTAACTGGCATTAAAGTTATTAGGTGCCACAAATGTCATCACTGATATTAATTAATAGCTGCTTAAATGACATGAACCGTATTGCAAAGAATTCATTTACAGATAATTAATATTCGTAAAAAAAAATTAAATTCCATCGCAATCGGTTTCTCATTATACATAAAGATTTATTATAAAATAATATTACTTTTCATATTTAGTATTTAAATTATAGCCTCTACAAGTTGCTGCTATTATCATTACTTCAGTTATGCTTTTTAAATGTGAGGTGGGCGTGCGATTCCTGCTTTATGTGTGATAAATGAGAACGTTGATTTTTCCGCGAGAATTAAAGATCATAGGAGCTAACGCCATCTTCTGCCATTCAATAAAATTATGCTGTATTGCAGAAATGATGTCATTCAATGATGTCATCGGCTTGAGCGCATGCTTAGACTGCTGACTGCATCACTTCCTACAGTCCTTTCGTAGTTTTGCGTCATCAATATTTGAATGGAGGCGAGCGAAAGTTTTCACGGAATTCCTGAATGAAATAAATCTTAAGCGTCTTTGTTATTTTGATAAGAAATAGATAAAATTATGAATGCTTCTATTTCTCATAAAAATGGGGATATATGCATTCTTGGACAAAATGAAATTTTTAATTATATTATCCCTTTTACGTTATACAGGGTGAGGCATTTATCTTGAGACAACTGAATATCTCGGAAACTAAGCATTGTACGAAAAAAATGTCCAAAATCAAAAGTGAATTATTTCGCGGGGGAAATTCATTAGTTAAAAACTTACCCCCTCCCCTTATGAGGGGGGCTAGGGGGAAGGGGGTAACTTTGAAATCTTAAATAGGGACCCCTATTTTTAATCGTATATTCAGATTGTACATAATACTCGAGAAATATTTTATTCTTGGTGTTTTTTCAATTGATACAACCGTTCAGGAGAAGAGGCCCTGAAAGTGTGGAACTTGTAAAGTTTTGAACCCAATTTAATCGATGAAGACGAAGAAATAGAGAGTGGATCTGCAGACATTCCTATTCTATTTTTTGATGGTCTTTAAGAATCCGAAGTCAGAATTTCAAAAATTCAAATATTTTTAGTGCAGAATAAACTTTTGGGGGCAGGAGTCCTATGGAGACAGAGTCTATGCGTGTGTATTGAAAAATATTGGATTTTTGAAATTCTGACTTCAGATTCTTAAAGACCATTAAAAAGTAGAATAGAAATGTCTGCAGACTCACTCTCTATCTCTTGGTCTTCATCGATAAAATTGGGTTCAAAACTTTACAAGTTCCACACTTTCAGGGCCTCTATCTTCTAAACGGTTGGATCAATTGAAAAACCACCAAGAATAAAACATTTCTCGAATATTGTATACAATCTGAATATACCATTAAAAATAGGGTTCCTATTTAAGATTCCAAAGTTACCCCCTCCCCCCAGCCTCCCCCACATGGGGGGGGGGGGGGGGGTAATTTTTTAAATAATGAATTTCCCCCACGAAATAATTCACTTTTGATTTTGGACATTTTTTCGTACAATACTTAGTTTCCGAGATATTCCGAGATATGTCTCAAGATAAATTCCCCACCCTGTATATCCCAATGGGACAGTAGATTTTTTACATTGATTCTATACAAATTATTAAATTATTAAAGTTAACTATTTAGTAAATGGCAGATATATTTTAACTAGATAAATTTTAAGGATTTTAATATGATTTGGTACGTAAAACTTATTTCCTTCTAAAAAAATAAAAATTTTTGATTTCCAAAAATTAGTTTTACGATGGAAGGCGGCTTCCCTGCCAAACAGTTCCTTATAAAAATCACGGATAAAGTAAAGGCGGGCAAGATGCTACGGGCAAACACGGGCAAGATCAGAATAATACTTCTGTCATACTTCGGGCAAGCCACACATTTATCGAGTCATAACACAGATCTTTTAATCGGTAATAAAGTTCGAACTGGGTAAACTCGGATTGTAAATAAGCCATTCTTCATCAAGAAAACCTGGAAAGAAAACTCGACAGTAGCCTGAGGAAGGAAGCATCAATATGCAGGGAATGGTTAGATTTACGCCAAGAAGATCACCAACAGATGCCATATTTGGGCTCCAGTTTAATGGAAAGATTCAGAAAAATCGGAGACAGCTTTACCTTATATTCATATTCCTAGAGATAGCTTACGATAGTGTCTCCATGATAAGAAATATGGATGAGTCTTAGAGAAAAAGGAATACCAAAAAATTTGCCAGGATTATCTAAGAAATATACAAGGATGGCAAACAAATGTCAAAAGTTCCGTTGGAAATATAAGATACTTAAAGATAAACGTTGGTCTACACCTCGAGTCAGCAATATATTGCTGAGAGAAGAAGCTCATTAGTTGTAAAAAAGCATTAGAGAATAGGGGTCTGAAAGTATGCAAGTGAGGAAGAATAAGAACAACAGAACTTGGCACAAGTGACTGTATCAGGAGAGGTAGTCACTTTAGATATCTTGAATCACGTGTGGATGAGAAGGGAACACTGAATGAGAAGTTACTAATAGAATAGAAGAAGGTTGGAGGAATTGGAATAGAAGTATCAGAGATAATATGTGACAGAAAAATGGCAATTAAATCGATGGGCAAAGTGTATGGGACTGTAGTGAGGCTAGTACTACTATATGGGATGGAAACGCTTCTTTTAAAGAAGGTAGAAATGAACAGGATGAAGGTAAGCAGAAATGCGGATTATGAGGTGGGCATGTGTGATAACAAGGATGAACAGGATTAGGAACGATAGGATAAGGGGTGGGTACATTAAAAGTTGATGATATAAATGGAAAATTCAAGAATAGAGACTTATCGATGGTCTGGTCTCCTGATGAGGAGGGAGGACTATTATGTGGGAAAGAAGGTAACGAGAATTGAATAGTCAGGTACAAGGAAAAAGAGGGTAGACATGGAAAAGTCGGAAAGAAGAGATCTTCACAGACAAGGAAGAGAATATATAGGACTGGTGGAAAATCGAAAAAAAGCTCTTAAAAAACAGTGACCGCATATAATTAAGTGGGATAAGCTGTGAGAAGAAGAAGCTATTCTTTATAAAATCACCCCCCCCCCCATCCAAAAAAAAAAACTTTACATAGCATGTAAAGTGTTTCAGTTTCATAAAACAAGAGAAAGTAATCAATCCTATTTCATGATAAAAAAGAAATTTCGACTGATTGATTACAAAATACACTTTATTTCTGATTTTTATACAATCATAAATATCCATACCCCGCGGGATTCGAACCCGTCGCACTTCTAATTCGAGAGAAGGAAAATCTGCGCTTATTCTTTCTCTCTCGTCCCTCGAGAACTATCACTTCCGTATCTGTTGAGTATCGCTAAGACACGAATGGCTTTCATTAAATTTATCGTAAATGTTTACAAATGCAAGAAAATTAATAAAAATATACTGATAACATTATATGAAAATAATGATAATTAAATTAATCGTTTGATATTGTGAAATGTCTTAGCCTACATTTTAAGAAATAACGCATTTATTTCTAAATTTCCTTTTTTTGGAAGCGAAAAAAATCGATCACATTTTACATGTTACAGTAATCAGCATGGAGGATCAATGAAGTTTCACTGGCATATTTTTATTTATTTTGATCGTACCATACTATTCTATGTACAATAGGTAATATTTAACGTCATATTTACTTGATGGAAATGTTAAAAATTATTCTTATGTTAAAACTGTTTGATGACAAGTAGATTCTGATGGCCCATAACAAATTGTTAGCGGGCGTCGCCGAATCGGCATCGTACAACATCTTCCTGCAGGTGAGTCAAAGTTCACATCAATTCGGATTTTGCTTTCGACTTTTGTAATTAAAAAATATTCATGTCACTATTTGCAGATTTTTTTTAGGGTGCAGACTTTCTTGCTAAATGGCTTTATTTTAAGATACATAGAGAAAGACGTCTTAGGAATCATTAATGTAAGGTAAAACATTTTTACAAATGGGTCATTCCATTTCAAGTGGTGTAAATTTGAAGAAAATTTTCAGGTCACCATCTTCAATTTCTTTGAAACATCGTGTAGGTGCATGCTTCAAATAAAATAGTGCAAGTCTCAGTTTAATTAGTAGTAAAGGAAAGGGGCGCCTACACAAAGCAAACGTGCGCACCAATAAACTGCCAAATTTGAAGTGCTACTGTAGTGGAACCATCATAGCTATCATTCTAAAAAAAGGCAACCTATGATAACTTTTTCTGCTGTATATGTTGGCTGTAGTGCCAAATTTTGGAAAGTGTTAGTTTTGTTGTAGTTATTCCACAAAGTTGCCCAAATAATCCGTTGCGTCAATTTAGGGCAGAATTTTTTTGCTTGTAATTTTGAAACCAAAGCTCTGGAAACTTGTACATTACTTTGGTGAGCTAACTAAGCCCATCACTGCTTTTAAGCTGCCAAAGTAATAGCTATCCAGCTCACTTTATTGTTCAGATATGTACTACAAGTTGAACCTCGATACAACAAACGTCATTATAACAAAAGTTTCATTAGTATGAAAAAAATGTTTGGCCCCTGCCGTGTATAACTAAAATAATGCTTATTTTATTTCATTATAGCAAATATTTAAATAGAACAAAAGAATATTTCGGTCCCATGAGCAGTTTTATTAGGTTTAGAACGAATTTTTTTTTGGTTGTCTGCAGATACAGTATTTTCCTTTGCTCATCCGGGCTCTTTAGAAGGAGAGAGCCACGACACCAAGAAAGATGCAACGCCAAGAAAGAGACGCCAATGAAGAAAGGCCGAGTATAAGAGAATAGAAAACTTTTGAATTTTCAGTCGTGAATTGAGTAGAGCTGTGAACCGAGCAGAGTTGTGACCAGAGTTGTGATTGCGGTAATTTTGTGTTTTCATTTGTGACTTTGAGCTGAACTTTGTACCATCAGCGCATAGAGTTGTTGTACAGCACCCTGAGAAACATTAGTCAAATCTGTTCTGCAATGGCAACAAAACAAAAACTCCGGCAAATTACTCTAGCTGAAAAATTGTAGATGATCGAGCAAGTAGATGGCAGGGGAAAAAAAAAAGAATTTGCTAAAAATTTCAGCATAGCTCCTTCAACATTAAGTACAATTTTAAAAGAACGGAACAAAATTGAGACGCTTGCTTAAAAGGAAATCTGTCCACAAAGTAAGAAAATAAGATGTGCAAATTATGAAGATGTTGAAAAAAAAACTGTTTTTCAATGGTTTCAAGAAGTAAGATCCAGAAACATTCCAGTAAGTGGTCTCCTTGTTCAAGATAACGCTTTAACCTTTGCTTCTGCCCTTGGGCATGTGGATTTCAAAGCAAGTTCAGGATGGCTCTACAGATTTAATGCACGTTATGGCATTTCTTCGAAAGCAATTTGTTGAGAAGAAAATTCCTTGTCAGTGGATCAAGTGAACACATGGAGAACAGGACGCATAAAAAAAATCATAAAAGACTTTGAAGCATGCAACATTTTCAACGCAGACGAAACTGGCATCTTCTACCACTTGCTGCCAACATAGAGAAGAAATAAGATAAAGAGAGCATTCACCTGTGCAGTTAGCGATTTCAGGGTGCCAACATTGAAGCAAAATAGCCAATAGCGATTTGAAAAAAGAACACGTGATTTGAGGATGGATGAGAGTGAAGCGGCGCTATTTACAATACAAAGACTGTGCCGTTTAGCATTTTCAGGAATATAAATTTCCATAAGATGAACTGTTGCTGTGAGGAAAGGCAGGAGGTGACAGTGAGCGATTTTGGGTGCTAACATAGTCGAGACTTCGAGTCATGTGACTTGGGGATGTTGGGTACCTGCGCAGAAGACCTTTACGCACTCTATCTTATTTCTTCTCTATGGGTGCAACATCATATGCTGACAGTAAAAGCGAGTGGTCCAAGGGAGGCAAAAAAAATCAAAGTAAAGTGTGACTGCACTGTTATGTTGTAACGCATCTGGAACTGAAAAATTGAAACCTGATCATCAGAAAATCAAAGAAACCTAGATGTTTCAAAAACATGTGCTCATTGCCTTGTGAATATCGTGCCAATAAACGTGCATGGATGACTCAGGACATTTTTGCTGAATGGCTCAATAAACTTGATGCAAATATGAAAAGCGAAAATCGCAAAATCTTGCTGTTAGTCGACAATTGCTCCGCTCACAAGGCACCACCACAATTAAGAAACATTTGTGTTGAGTTTTTTCCATCAAATTTTACAGCAGCTTTGCAGCCACCAGGTTTGGGTATCATCCATAATGTTAAGATGGTGTATAGAAGTCGATTACTACAACAACTTTTAATGAACATTCCTTTTGATGTGTCATTGCTTTTAATTGACTTGAAACAGGCGATTGATTTGATTGCTGCATCCTGGTGCTTACAAGGGAACCTCACATAGCCTAACGGCTTTAACAATGGATTCTTTGTATGGCTATGTATGCTGAAATTGTTTCGTTTTCACGGTTTATTTTGAAAGAAACACAATTTCGCACTCTCTTATTTTGCAAGCATCTATAGTAGCTTCAGATGAGTAACATATTTCAATTTGGTGGAAATCTGTGACATACATGTTCGAGGGATTCCCTTGTTAGTGAAGGAAGAAACAATATCAAAATGTTGGTAAAAAGCTGGATTTTTGAATCATTGCGCAGATACTGACCATCCTGTATTAGACATTGATAATTTGCTGAGTAATCCTGAAACACAATCTTTATGGAAATCAATTCAAAAAGCTGGATACATTCATGAGGCTCTCAATTTTATTGATTACATCAATGTTGATCAGGACATACTTATGTGCAGTGAAGTCTCGATCGATGCTGATATTATTGCAACTGTGTCTAATGCACCCCCAGAGGAAGAAGATGGTGAGGAAGAGGTAGGCATACAAAATGAAGCGATTGACCAGCCACGCATTACCATAAAAGAAGCAAGTGAATGTTTTTCTAAATTAAAAGAATTTGTAACTAATCGGGAAAATGTTCCTTAAACTATATTTGAAAACGTGCATGCACTAGAAGAGTTCTTGTTAAAAGAAAATATTAAAAATTTTGTTCAATCAAAAATTAGAAAATTCTTTTAAACATCAGTGTGTATTTTTGTTAATTTAAATAAACTACATATTTATTTGTGTTTTAAATTGTACTGTACAGTTATTAAAAATTAAACAGGCCGATAAATTAATGTTTTCATTAAAAAGAAATTTCAGTTAATTTTTTTATAATGAGGTTTAACCTGTATTGAAAATTTTACACATCAGATAGCACAAAATCTTTTTCTTCAATCTAAGTTCTTTTGGTTACCGTTGGGAGCTTTTTTCTTTAAGAATCATCATGTTTCATTTTGGGGTCTTGACCTTTAAGACCAGAAAATTATGTTGAAAATTGTGCTTATATACAGGGTGATCCAAACTTATCCAGCATAATTGTTTAGGAACATTGTTTGGTTCAATTGGAACAAAAAATATCCTATAAACATTACATCTAGTTTCAATCTGTGTAAGATATCGACGTTTGTCTATTTTCTTGTAGAGTTGGTAAAGCAAATAAATAAAACACTTGAGAGTGCAGATCACTTTTATTCTGCATACTGACAGAACATATTACTGAACTACAAAACAAAACTAAAATGATACAAGGAATAAGAATAAGAAGAAAGTAACAAATCAATGTTGAGGAAGCCCCTCAAAGTGGTTGCCCCCAGCTCCAGTGCATTGGTTACATCTTCGGACAACTGAGCTGGTAGCTGCCACAATCTGGTCAGGTGTAAATGCTCGACCACAAGCTTGAATGGATGCAATGAGCTCATCTCTGGTGGTGGGCAGATTGCTGTAGATCTCCTCTTTCAGTGTTCCTCACAGAAAAAAAAATCTAATGGGGTGAGGTCCGGTTTGCCATATGAAGTCAATAAAATTCCTTTCACACATGTTATAAGTAGGAAGATTCCTCTTCCTGTTTGGCATATGCAAAACAGGAAGAGTACAATTAAGAATAAATAGGTAAACCTACGTTTTTTCTAGGAAAAGACTGTAAATAAAAGAAAATACACTAACGTTGATATCTCACACACGATCGAAACTAGATGTAATGTTTATAGGACATTTTTTGTTTCCATTTGAACCATACAATGTTCCTAAACGATTATGCTGGATAAGTTTGGGTCACCCTGTATATAACGTGAAAACGATATGAACATGATGAATGAAAATTGTATATGCCGGGAATTCAAACTATTAGTGCTAGTGATTCTGAATATCAATCAAGTGATTTTTATTTGCGATTATTATGCAACGGTTAAATCTTATGTAATAAATTGAACTTATACATATATTTTAAAATTCGAATCAAAATTCGCTTCCCCGACACATACTCCCCGGAAGTTTGGTATCGTTACGTGGGCGATGTGTTCGCTATTATCGACACGGGAAAAACTATCTCCAGGCATTTCTTAACCATATCAACAGTTTCTACAAGACTATTCAGTTCACGGTGGAAATAGAGATAGATGGCTCACTCTCTTTTTTGGATCTGAGGATTATACGGAAGAACAATAGGGTGGAATTCGACATCTATCACAAACCAACGCATAGCGATGTATATATTCACAACGACTCCAACCACTGTTAGAGTCAGAAATTGGCTGCTTTTGTCTTCCTGGTAGACAGGGCCTTAAATATCCCTTTATCCAAAACTAGGTTCATTGTGGAGGTCAGCCGCATACAGGATATAGCTGCCTATAATAGCTACAAACCAGAATTAAGGATTTGGTACGTAGGAGAAAATTTGCTAAGTTGGTCAGAAACTCAACTACACTCAGCAACAGAGAACCCCAATTTTTCAGAATACCGATTTCATACAACAAAGCACTCATCGCAAAACTACAACCAATCTTCAAAGAAGCAAATTTGACCATAGCTTACAAGAACCCAAATACCTTAAGAAATATGCTTGGAAATCACAAGGACAAGACACCACCGTTATTGCAATCAGGCATTTATGAGATCGCTTGCAGTCGTTGCCCAAAGTTCTACAGAAGAGCTACGTGTAGGAATGTCATGACTATGTTCAAGGAGCACTTGACCCATGCCAGGTTCGGCCGCCCAGAATGATCAGCAGTCGCCAAACATATGCTGGAATTGGGGCACGACAAACTGATGAAAGACTGCCGTCTGCTAAGACAAGTCAGGAATAAAAATATGTTGGATGCATATGAGACTCTTGAAATTGCCTAAAAGGACCCGGACAAACTTATGAACGGCGACTCGGGCCCCATTGGAGATTCGATACTAATACAATTGTGTAAATTTTCACGTTAATTTGTTTCCTTTTCCAATCTTGTGGTATTGTATAACGTTTTTTGATCTTGTAATTTTTCACTATTGTATAGGTTTCTTTGAATTTGTACTTTTTTTTTTTTTTTTTTACTATTTTGTTATATTATTGCCTTGTATAAAAAAATAATATTTTATGTTTCATGCAGATCTCTAGGGTATTTCTCCTAAGTCTGTGCTTTTTCTTAATATCTTTTGTAAAAGGAGGCTACCGCTTCCCATTCCCATTGGCTGTTACAACTCGTCCATTGTTAGGCTATTGGAGAATCGGCTGCCTCCTTCGTTTATAAATTCTTGATTCTGTTAATTCACCTCCAAATCTGGCGTTGAATAATGATCTCAAGGAGGCCGAAATATGTATACGCTGAATAAATTTTCCCGGTTATTATATATTTTAAAATAAAAAAAATCCTTGCATTGGTCCATGGTGGCTGAGCCACTACCAATTTTATGTTCTAAATTAATTTGGTGCAAACCACTTCATTTAAGACATAAATTGATAACCCTAGGGGAGACGGCCGATAGCCAGGCAAAGCCAGCCATGGGTGGGTCTCTTACCATAGGTTTCCAAGCCTGATGCACAGGGGGGTTTCTTGCCAAGGTTCTCAACTCTAACATTGTGGGTTTATCAAGGATCCCAAGCCTGATGTTGTGGGTCTCTTACCAAGGATCCCAAGCCTAAGATAGTTTCTTTATGGATCCCAGGCTGAAGTGATAATTGTTCATTAAAGTAAACCTATAAATGTTTGTTGAAAAGTTGCTTCATTATTTCATTTAAGTGATTGAAATTTATTGTCAATGCCCAGCATGAGAACTTCTTCTAAACTATACTGTCTTGCCATTGCTGTAGCTGTGGGAGCTTGAATGTTGGCTGTAATAATGGTTCGTAAGAATCTCATTTCAATTAGCTCTCTTCATATATAAAGTCTTAAATAATAAGTTTTCAGTAATCCTCCCTCCTAACTTTTATAATTCTTCCCCTCTCCACTCTTATAACTTGTGTAACAAAGATTCCCTACCCAAGTTAGCAATAAAATACACTTATCAACATAACAGTATCTCCATTTCCGGATACAAGCTATGGAATACTTTCCCCCCTGAATTACTATCCCTTCCATATCCACCTTTAAATCCAAACTGAACACTCTTCTTACTAAAACCACCTATTAATATCCCACCAATTTTGCAATTGTTCTCAATTTAATAACTATCTATTAGATTGCGTCCACCCAGGGACATAACTTGTCGGCCAATGGCCATACCGGATCTGGGTGGATATCTTCTGTATTTCCTTCAAATAAATAAATAAATAAATAAATAAATAAATAAATAAAATAAATAAATAAATAAATAAATAAATAAATAAATATGCTCCTCTGGTATTCAACAGGTGTCTCTTCTAGAGGGCCAATAAAATGAATGGGCTATTCCATATGAATGCATGAAAGTGACCAAGGCATCATGCTGCTTGTTTGAAATTTCATAAATGTTGCAAATCCACCAATTGTTATTTTAAATGCAAACAATGTACTGCCCTGGCTGAAGGTCAGCAACTAGTAGAGATGGAAAAGTTATTGCAGGAAATGGGCAAATGATGATTGTTGAATCAGGAAGCAACAAATGATTGTGCATTGTTGGAAGCCCTGCTGACACAAATTTGAACTTCATTTGTACAGGATATGTTTATAAATGTTGTGTTGCTGAATCTAATAAGTGCAATTTTTAAACTAATTTTCCTGGATTTAAAAAATGAGAAACCAAAATGAATTAAGATGACTCTTAAAGGAAAAAGTCTGCTCTTTTCAATGGTAATAAAAAGAATGTGATTGGAGAAAAAGGTTTTGTGCTTATTTGGTTTTTGGAAATTACAAAATTTGCTGTGCAAAATTTGAACCTTGTGTTCAAAAGAACATATCTTGACAAAAGAGCTTTGTATCTGATATTTTGGCCACTTACAACCAGTAATGGGTTCAGTTAGCTCACCATAAGTTTCTAGAAGGTTTAATTTAAAGGTTTAAAAAGTATCAAAATTCTGACCCAAATTGATGTGATGGATTATTTTTGCCATTTTGTGAGGTACAATCCCTGGCAAAAAATTACTAATGCATCATAATGCATCATTACTAAGTTAGCTGCTTTTATTTAAGTGTTAGGAAAAACATTAAGAACTGGTAACAAATTTGTTAATTTTTTATTAAAGAGCTCTTTAAAGGCTACAATCTGAACAAAAAGATATTGAGATTGTTGAATATAGAAATTAAAAAAAAAAATCCAAAGTTTGTGTCTGCTGGAAAAAAATATTGGAACATAAGAAACTGTGGAAAAAAGTAACGGAACATTGCCATCTTGGCTAATAAAGAACCAAAAATAAAAGTTTTTCTAGTATTTTGTGGCACCTTCTTTGGCCTTAATGACTGCTTTTATGTGCTTTGGTATTGAAGCAATTAATGATTTGCAGTAATCTTGTGGAATACTATTTTAACATTCATGCAGTGCTTGCTTCAGTTCATCCTTGCTTGTGGGTTTTTCTCATTCACACGTTTTTTTTTAGAAAACACCAAATGTTTTCTATGGGATTGATGTCCGGGCTGTTGGCTGGAAATGCGTAATAATTTTTGCACGATATAAGAAATATTGTCATATTGAAAAATGATGTCCTCGTTGCCAAACTGGTCTTCCAAGGTGGGGATAAAAAAATGCATCAAAATCTCCTTGCAGGCTTCTGCATTAACTGTTCCTTTGGCAATACAAAATTTGCCAACACCTATTGCTGATATAGACGACCAAATCATTACTACAGTTGGAAACTTTTCTTTTTGTACGAGCTAATCTTGTTGATGCTTTTCATGAGTACGGCACCAAACAAAGTTTCCTCCATCATCTCCACATCCAACAAGTACACGACTCTCATCACTAAACAACTTTTTCCCAGTCACTCTGGTCCCAATTTTTATGCTCTCTGGCCCACTGAAGACGCTTTTGCCTCTGCAGTTTGGTAATGCGAGGTGTGGTGTGCTTTGCAACGTTTGAATCCATGTTCGTGAAGAGTGTTTCTTACTACTCTATCACTGATGTTTACTTTACACTTGCTCCATTCCGCATTAATCACTTTAGAAGATGCTTTTCTGTATTTCAAGCAGATTTTCTTAAGTTTTTGGTCCTGCAATGTTGAAGTTTTCTTTGGTCAACCACTCCTAGGTTGTTTTTTAGTACTGCCGGATTCTTTGAACCTATTCCAGATTCGGTTAACAGTTCCAAACCCACATCCTATGATTTGTGCCACTTCCCTCTGTGTTTTACCATCTTCCATATGACGAACAACAAGGTTTTTGATATCACTAGAATAGTGCTTTCGTGCAGCCATGTTGACATTTCACAAATCGAAATTATTAAAAAAAAAATAGTTTGGCCTTACCCCTGCTTTATGTATGCTTTTAAAAATGGAACAATCCAATATTTGCACCGCAAAAGATGTTACAGATTGTTTTAAAGCAATGTTCCGTTATTTTTTTCCACAGTTTCTTATGAAAAATTTCCCGGAATAAAGGCACAAAAGTAAACAGAATGTGTACTAATATGACAAAAAAGGAAAAAATAAGTATGTGGATAATAGTAAATAAAAGAAATAAAAAACTCTTTCACCACAACAAAAATTAAGGAAAAATACAACCTGAACCTGAAAGCGGAAAAACTGAATATATATAGCGAAAAGACCACTGTTTTAGTCCAATCAGAGTAATTACACAAAAAGGGGACAAATTAATGATTGGGCAGTTGGGTCCACCATTGGATTAATGCTGAGTCGCCAATGGGACCCGAGTCTGAATTTAGTATGAAAAAGATTCGGGAGAAGCAACCTTTCCGCCATAGCAAAACACTCCATCGAGACTGGACATGATTTTTCTATCGATAATTTAAAATTGTTACATTCAATAAATAAAAAACACCTGCTGGACGCTTTTGAAAGTATGGCCATACAAAAAACTAATAATAATTTACTACTAAATTCAGACTCTGGTCCCATTGGCGACTCAGCATTAATCCAATGGTGGACCCAACTGCCCAATCATTAATTTGTCCCCTTTTGGTGTAATTTCTCTGATTGGCCTAAAATCGTGGTCTTTTTGTTATATATATTCAGTTTTTCCGCTTTCAGGTTCAGGTTGCATTTTTCCTTAATTTTTGTTGTGGTGAAAGAGTTTTTTATTTTTTATTTTTTTATTTTTTTTTTTACAGTTTCTTATGTTTCAATATTTTTTTCCAGCAGGCACAAACTTTGGACTTTTTTTCTTAATTTCTATATTCAACAATCTCAAAGTCTTTTTGTTCAGATTGTAGCCTTTGAAGAGCTCTTTAATAAAAAATTAACAAATTTGTGACCAGTTCTTAATGTTTTTCCTAACACTTAAATAAAAGCAGCTAACTGAGCAAGGATGCATTATGTTCCTGAACTTTTTGCCAGGGGTTGTAGCAACAAGAAACTAAATGCTTTTAAAACTTGGCACTGCAACCTTCATGTACAGCAAAAAAAAATTTATGTTGCTATTTTTTGGGAAGCTACCTACTGTCGTTCCACAACAGTAACACTTGAAACTTGACAATTTATTAAACTGAGATTTTGCACATCATCATTTGAAGCTTTGTTCAATGCCTACACTAAGTTTCATGGGGATCCAAGGTGGTACCAAAATAGTGGTTATACCATTTGATATGGAATGACCCAAATAAAATTTCAGCTCCCATGCCCATAAAAGTTCATCAAAAATTTAAAATTTTTGTAATTATTGTATTATAAAAAAAATAAACATTTCTTTTTTCCTCTTAGGTTGACCCTTCTTTATTCTACGTTAACATTTTTGAATACAGAAGCTTTCAAAAATGCTACAATCGCAAACCCTGAGAAGCAGAATTGGAGACAAGTTGTAAATCTACTTTGGCTGACGTAAATTATTAATCACATATATTTATCCACTGTTTATAATGAATGTTCTGTTACAATACAGCAATATTCAGCTGATTAAGTCCCGTAGGATGTCCGTAAGTCAAAGTGATTAACTTTCTCATGTGTACACAATTCATGCGCAACTAACGTAAATAAAACATTTGCAAAATGTACTTTATTATTTATAAAATGAATAATAATTGTATATCTTATAACTTCTAAAAAGGATGAAGATTCTGCAGATCTCGGATTAAGTGCTTTCATGCAGAAAAAGTGTGGCTTTGCGATACGATAAAAAAACTTCACAAAGAAAAAATACAGTAGAACACAAAGATGTGAGGCTAACAGTCTTCAAAACAATCTCATGAAATGTATGTAATTTTGTAATAATATGCGATGCTGGCAACAGCTGATACAAAATGTTTGTTCTCCAAAGCAAGTGCCAAAATTTTGGGATAGTTCCAGTGCAAAGTGTACAGAATTGGGAGTGTATGTAAACTGTTGTTTCATGTTCAGGATATTGCTGTATATGTATTCATAACATTACATAACAAAACCTAATCTCTAGTTAATATTTGGTTAAGATCTTCTTTTGCCACTTATGTAATTTAATAATTCAAATAGCTGAAATCATTTATCTTATTCAGCAACTACCTTATACACTATATGGAAAATAGTTTTCGGACACATGCTTGGTTTAGTCGTTTAGCTTTTATTTTGTGACGTCGAAACTGTCACTTTTAGGATTAGGAGTTAAGACCAAATTCTGTCGAGAAAATAATATAAAAAATATCTACGAGAAACAATACTATGTCACTACTACTATTAAAATTTTAAAAATTGGCTTGTGATCGATAGTGGTATTCAAAATTTTAAACTTTTGTTTAAAACAGTACAATGCGTTGTGTAAAGTTATTTAAGTTAAAAGTTGCTGCAATTCAACAATAAACATCCAAGTTTAATAGCTTAAGTTTTTTTTTTTTTTTTTTTTTAATTTAAATTGCTGATTCAAAGATTAAACTGACAAATGTGGAAAGGATATAGTTTCTTTTTATTATAAAGTTAATTTTCAATAAAATTGATAATAGGCAAAAAATAAAATAAACTAAGTGAAAATCATACACAGGGAAAATATATAATGAACATGAGATAAATGCGTATTATACCAGATTCAGTAATTTCAATCTCCAACAGGCAGAAGGAATCTTAAAATTGCATGTCCTCAATAAAATTGGCAACAAATTGTAATACTGCTGCATTACAATCTCAAATGTCATTAAGACATAAATTACCAAAAAAAAATAGTGTTATAAAACACTAAAGTGAAATATCTAAACATTGATGTTGCATGTCCTTAATTGTGGGGAAATAAGAAACATAACAGCAACTTGTAATCCTACAAGATTACAACTCCAAATATCATAAATCGGCCTCGGTGGCTCAGGGGTTGCGTGATCGCCTCTGATGCCAGAGGACGCGGGTTCGACCCCAGCCGAGGACGACAAGGATTTTTTCAGAGGGAAAATCCTGAGATCACACACTTCCTTCGGAAGGGAAGTAAAGCTGTTGGTCCCGTGTAGTCGTTTGCTGGCTGCACGTTAAAGAACCCTTGCAAGGCAAAATTTGCGGCCCCTATAACGCCGTCCTGAAATGACCATAGCAGTTGAAAAGGACGTTAATACCAAACAAACCAAACCAAACCAAACATCATAAAGACATAAAATTAAAAAAATGGTGTTATGAAACACTTAAGGTGAAATATTTAAAGATTAATGTTGCATGTCCTTAATAATTGTGCAGAAATAAAGAACATGACAACAAATTGTAATTCCACAAAATTACAACTTCAAATGTCATAAAGACATAATGAAAGAAATAGTGTTATAAAACACAGATAAAAACATTAAAATAATGTTTACTAAAAGTTTGGAAGACAAATTCAAAGCATTATACCTGTCATAACTGATAAACTTCAATAAAGCTTATGTGTAGTGTTATTTAAGAACACGAAACAGTGGTGTTATAAAACTATAATAATTGAAAAAAAAACAGTGTTAATCCACAGTGTCAGCAAACACTAAAACAGCTTGAATGAATAAACTGCACACTTGTGTTAACATTCAAGACAAATGAAGAAAAAAAAATAATTAATTGCAAGTTGCAAATGCATAAGCATTCAGCACTAATGCAAAATAAAATCAACGAGGAAAATTTCCTTAAGGAATTTATTGCAAGGTCACGAAATGTGTGCAACTCCAAAAAGAAAATAATTACCAGAATTGATAAACATCTGGTTCTCAAACAATTTGTTAAAATTGTATAAGAAGATATTCTGCTATCTGCAAAAGAATTGTAAAAATGATTAACTGGTATAAATAGAAACAAAAATGAGGTAATTAAAAAAAAAACAAAAAAAAAAACACACAAATACAGAAAAGAAATTGACTTCCCAGTTGACAAAAGAAATTATAATACAGTCAATAACACAGGGCCTCAGACAAAAAATATAAATTTTCAAATGAAGATCTCATGATGAATAGAACATAACAGCAAACAAGCTATTTAGACCTAACACAAGAATAGATGAATAGATGTAAAAGAGACTGGATGAAATCCATTATGTGGCTACATAAAAAATAGTCAAAGCCCATGGCTAGGCTGGGCTGGAGCTGAGGAGAGGCAACTGCTGTCTGCTGTGTTGGCTGGTGAAGTGAAGCCAGAAGATAACTCACTGATAGTAATTTGCTGCAACCAAAAAATCATCAAACCCATGCACGCCCATCTAATTTCTAAAGTGTAAATCGCTATTTGTTGCTCCACATTTGTTGCTCCACGAAACGACCTTCCACTGTTCTGAAATCCAGGAATGGCGAGCTAAACGCCAGTTCAAACATCGTTTTAGCATTTACAGGAATGATGTAAGGTTTGTGTGCAGCTGCTGTAGCTCATTTCGCACAGTTTTAGTGCAAACACAAAGTCTGGCGGTGGTTTCAAATTCAGATGTTAAGATCATTTGCAGAGGACTGGCATGATTTTCTGACCATCTGAAGGTTTTCTGAGCCTGATTCGTCAGTTTGAGATCTGTCAGAGCATGATTTTGCAATAGTTGTGCAACTAGTCTTCCGTCTTCGAATCACATCGGCTACGATCGATTTTGGAATCTTTAGACTGCTTGCAATTGCTTGAATTGAAACCTTGCTGATATAGCACCCAGTCACCATACAGCGTTGAAACTCTGTTAGCTGACTTCCACGTAGCAGTGGTTTCTTCCAAATAACTAATTTTGTAATAGGGAGATGCATCTTATGAAGGAACATACAATGTCATGTGCATGCATCTAATTTGAATTACAATCAAAATTTTCATATTTCGTAAGATGTCCTGTCCGAATACTTTTTTCCATATTGTGTAGTTGAATAAAAAAAAAAAAAGATAAAAAAAATAAAAAGTCTGTCAAAATCGTAAGATAAAATAAGACACATAATTAAAAAAAAAAAAAACCTATAGAAGAAAAGCACAAAGAAAAGCAAAAATGAAAATCTGCAAATAAAATACTCTGGGTGATTCTAAAGTCTCTCTGGAGTTTTGGAAGTCATTAGAACAGTAACCATAAAGATATAGCAGAAACACTCATATCAACAGATAAAGAATCTCTTAGAGCTTGCATTTGTAATGGGTACCGTTCATCATTATCTTAATTCTTAATACTTGGTAGTATACTTAGTTGTCAGATTGGATGAGTTTCTCAAGATGATTCTCCTCTTCTTCTATGGTCTCCAATTGAGCTGATTTCTTGTGATTTGCAAAGTCTATCGTTCTGTTGTCAATTTTTTTCGAATTTTTTGATTTTGACTACTGATTAAGATAGAGCATCAAAAAGTAAGCAAACATTATAATAAACACATGCATTCTATGTATTTGGGAACATGGCCAAAATGGCAGTTAAAGTACAACATTTTGGTCATTTGGGTCATGTTCCCGAATAGATAGGAGATTGGTGCCTGTTATTATTTTTATTCACTTTTTGATGCTCTATCTGAATCTGAAGTCAAAATAAAAAATTTGAAAAAAAATTGGTGAGGAAATGATTGACTTCGTAAATGATGATGCTTTTAATTAACATCGTTATGGTAATGCAGTACCACGGATTCTTAACTTTTTTTTATGGGGTTATGTCAAAGAGCACATGTTTGTGCTCTCTTTGCCATGTGATTTAGCCCATTTTGAGAGAGCATCACCCATGCAGCACTGGCATCGACTGTCAAAATGTTGGGAAGTTTGGAAAGGAACTTGAATACAGATTGATATCTGCCACATCACCAAAGGACACATGGAACATTTATAAGGTGCGTACAAAACTTGTAGAGATTCTTTATCTGTTGATACGAATGTTGATGCTATATCTGCTGATCTATCAACTTCCAAAACCATGGAGGGACTTAAAATCACCCTGTATTAAACTTGGCAGGACCTAAACATAATTTTGTTACACTGAGAAATATATTAAACAGAAATGATCAAAATGCAGGTTCAAAAACTGTTATTACTATCTAAAATGTTGTTAAAAGGAACAGTTATAATGGTTTTCAGTATAATGGAATTTCATCTGCACCACATATGCCTTCTTTCTTTAAGATGAAATTGAGACTCTTGACAAGCCCTTGGTTTCACCATTGAAAATGAAGGCTAAACTTGAAAATACAAATCTGGATTTCTTATCTTGTTTTCTATGTACGAGGGTGGGCTGAAAAGTAATGCCTCCATGGCTGTAACTTTTTTATTTTTTAACCGATGTTCAAAATTCTTTTTGTATCTGATACTCACATTTCTCCTCTATGTAATGCACTATTCACTTTT
>JAHWFO010084942.1:329642-414650 GCA_023313115.1 Rhysida immarginata
CATGACCTTCAAAGCATGAGGAAGGTCACTGTCTACTTCAGATTTCGAAAAAATAATAATTATTGATAAAAAATCGATATTCATGGTTATGGCAGGGCATATTAATGAGAAATATCGCATGACCAACAATGCAAGACAAAGTTTTTGCAACAATGGTATCAACACGCAATTCACAAACACTCTGCACGGACCAACAATATATATCTCATGACCAACAATGCAAATAAAAGTTTGTGCAACAATAGGTATCAACAATGGTTTCAACACGCAATTCACCAATAACAATGAGCTCAAAATGATGATGCAATGATAAAGCAATCCTTTCCAAGAATTATAACAATGAACATAAAATGATGATGCAATATGGATAAGTTTCAATTTGTAACAATGCATAGAATTCCTGTTATTCAGGTTTTTCTTAGAAAAGAGAGTTCTTAGTACTTAACAATTTCTTGAAAATCTTTAAAAATGATCAGTAGCTGGAGATAATGAAGAGTTAGCAGACTATTGAGAAAGAGTGGAAAGACGACAGAGAAAGCAAACCTTTAGCTCCGTGCTGTATTGAGCAAATGGGAAGCAAGTAAATAGAAGAATTGGCGACCGCTAGACTACCCAAAGTGATGAAAAGCCAAATTTTGCTTCAACACAGCGAGAGAAGAGTGGAAATTGCAACAACATCAAGTGTACATCTGAAGTAAGATTATCTGAGTAAGAAATTATTGGAGCGATCCATCCATTGTGAGCCTTTAAAAAGAATTTTTTCGAATTTTCATTAAGAATTTTTCCTGTATTAATTCTAAGCATTTTCATGTGTTTATTTTTAAGATATTGCAAAATTTAATTTAATTTTTTGAGATTGTTCTGTTTACATCCAAGTGTAATTATCCCGGGCAACGCCGGGTTCCTTTGCTAGTTCCTAGATATTAATTAATGTGCACCATTAACAAGCCAAAGAATGTTACTTTTCAAAAAAAAAAAATGCGACATGTTATAAAAATTTTTTTTTAACAATTATATAAGATTAAATATTAAATAATGTTAATATATAAGATTGATACCGGGTGTTTCAAAAATGACCGTCATACCGGTATATTTGAAAAATCAATAAAAACTAAACGGGCAGCGATAGAAATACACCGTTTGTTGCAATATGCTTGGGAGAACAGTAAATTTTCAGGCAGACAAACTTTCGAAATTAGTTCACTTTCTATCGCTGCCCGTTTAGATTTTTCAAATATACCGGTCATTTTTGAAACACCCGGTATATTAATATATGAATAAATATAAGATTAAGATGCAGCCTGTTTGTAGGCTAACCAGTAGAAAACAATAGAATGGTAGCAGTGGTAAGGCTTTTTCAATGCTAAAAAGGCTTTCTTCACTCCTACTTAAAAGCGCTCTCCTCCTTTACTGCGGTGAAACTTGGAAACTGTCGATTGAACAGGCTGTTATCTATATAGTAGGCTGTGGCTGAACGCATGATTAACAGGACAGCTAAGAAGCAAAAGTCCCAGGAAAAATAAATTTTTGCCAAATTTTTATTTTTTTTCCCGAAAGCTATTGGCGGAATTAAAAAAAAAAAAAAAAGACACAATGGTCTTAAGTGGGGATTACCTGAAAATTACCAGGGACGTATATTAAAACGTTAATTAATAAGAGGAATTGAACATTAACAATAATGAGATATTTTACTTAAAGATTCCGAACTTTCACCGTGTCCCATGCTCTCTCCAGATATAAATATGTCGAGAAGCAGAGTCCAAGCTATATCGGGAATCATCTGAGAACATGACCTGACTCTACTGCCCTTGTATCCATGATACATATTAAGTGCATCAAGCCAACAGTTCCCTACAGTGTCCCGGGTCAGTAGGACACACCTCATCGGTCATTGAATGTATAGGCCAACTGCATGGAGTATCTGTTTACCATTTGCCTGAAAACATTAACCCCTATGTCTGCAGACAGCTTTGACAATGTCCCTAGCTTCCTTCACCTGTTCTTACAGACAGATAGAGTAAGGTAGCAATCTTGGTGACCCTCACTAAAGTTCCCGCAAGTGTTTCCATGGTATCGGAACTGTATCCACAGTCTTGAAATAATGCTAGTTGATACGCCCACCACCCGTGACACTTCTGCTTCCCATCGTCCAATTATTCATCCTCTCATTTCACTCTCTAAATGGACACGGTGAGACATTAACAACTATTATCGAATGCTCAATTGCCAATGAAAGTTAAAAATCATATTCTTTATAGCACGTGCGCTATAACCTGTGTCTCAAGGTCAATGAGGTAAGTGTTTTCCGTCACGAGTGATGCTGCCACCTGTGTATTTAATGATGGAATGGTGTTTACAGAGTGTGAGGAGTTGTGCAGAACGCCAACTGGTGGCGTTTTTTGATCAGAATGTACGGGAAAGTATTCTCAGCGTAGACGCAGGAATGCATTCTCGGGAAGGGTTGAATCCGTTTCTATCGTCTGTTTCAAATGTTTCATTCCCCGGAAAAACACTTAAAAGGGAAATCTATTTAATTTTCTGAGAATCTACTATTCCAGATAATTAGCGAATTTAGTTGAAATGGCTTCGTCTAGTCATTTTCACAAACAGTTGTTGTGTGTATGGTTGCAGCTCATAAAATCTTAAAAAGGGCTTCTAATAATCACTTTTTTAAATTTAATCTGTAAAAAAAAAAAGAAACCGTGGATTTTTACATCTAATAGATGGGTTCTAGAAAATACACATTTTATGTTTTTGACAACATCTAAAAAAAATTTCTTCCGCAGTGAAACTTCCTCTAGTGTGTTCTCTTTATTTTTAGATAAATTAATTAGAATCTTATTTTTCATTTACTTGTAAGTTAAAATATCGGATAATAAACTTCCTTCCTCTCTGTACTTTCTTTTTGATGAATTTTTCCATTAAAGGAGAAAATTAATCCTCTTTCTTTATTAATGAAGTGGATACTGCACAGATGAGTTTACCTAAAATTTACAAACACCAGAAATATAATTTCTAGCTATTGAGATCTTTAATAGAATTTTGATTTAATTTTTAATATAAAATTTTTTAATCCTTTTCTAAATAAACTCCTATAATTGCTTTTTTAACCTTTGTTTCTATTTCATTTGATGGTTGAGTAACATTAAATTAAAATCTTGATATTCTCCTTTTAATGTGAAAAAACGTAAACTAACATATATAAAAAAATCTTCTATATATATAAAGAAGGATGTCTGTGCGTCTGTGGGTCTGTGGATCTGTGTGTACGTTTTTTATACAAATCTACAGTTTTATTCCGATCTTGATAAAATTTCGCATACATGACCTTTAAAGCATGAGGAAGGTCACTGTCTACCTCAGATTTCGAAAAAATAATAAATATCGATAAAAAATCGATATTCATGGTTATGGCAAGGCATATTAATGAGAAATATCTCATGACCAACAATGCAACGCAAAGTTGGTACAACAATAGGTATCAACAATGGTATCAGCACGCAATTCACAAACACACTGCATGAACCAACAATATATATCTCATGACTAACAATGAAAGGAAAAGTTTGTGCAAGTGTAATTATCCCGGGCAACGCCGGGTACCTCTTCTAGTAAATAAATAAATATAAAGTCACCAATCTTGAAAAACCGTCTTCTGGATAGATGGAAATAAACTTGATGAAAACGATGCAGTCTTTTGAAGATTATGGCAGAAGATGGTGATAATAGTAATACAATAAAACTTGAAAAAGGTCGAAGATGATTAAAAATGGTTTAATAAATCTTGAAGAAGGTGATCCAAATGATAGAAGTAAATTGAAGAAAAAAGTTTATAAAGAACAGGAATAAATTAACGTTTTCGAGAAAATTTCTCATCATCAGATTAACCATTTTTTTTGAATAGGTAACAGTTGAAGCGAAAAAGAGCTAACATTGATTAACATTAGTTTTACGTTAAAAGAAGCTAATATTTTAAATCCTTCTTATCTTTCGCGAAAATCAAATACATTTTCAAATATAAATCCTTTCCTTTACTCTAATTACTCAGTATAAAGGAATCATTTTCTTTTATTTTCCCAAATCCAAGTCTAATTTCATTTCAATACGTGTTAATGATTACACTTGATTCCCACAAGTTTTTTCGCTAGGTGGCAACTTTGTTGTTTTTCGAGCAAACTCCCTCACACTCTATAGAATGGCTTTACCAAGTTTGATGCTGATCGGATGTGCAGAAGGGTCTCATTCCGTAAATCCTTGATTTTTTAATTATTTTTTTTCTTTATGTAGCCAATTTCCTATTTTACTTTTTTAAATACAAGTAGTTGCAATAATTAAAAATTTCCAAACTTTTGTCCTGGAAGGTAGTCTAATCAGATGAAGTTGTATTGACATTAAAGTTCAAAAAATGCTTATGTTTGCAGTAGTCAGTATTGTTTCAGTAGCCTTCTTATTGTTACTAAATGGTCTACTTGGTATCCCACTCTGTTTTCTTTCTCCCCCCCTTCACTTGTTCCTTTCAGTATTTACCAGTAAATTTTGTTTAAGGTTTAATTACTGCAGATACAAGTCCCTTAAGTTCTTAATTTTAATAGTAATTATTTTTGTCTAATTTTAACAGCATTACTTCTGTTGTGAACACTTGGTATCCATCATGGTCCATGTTGGCATTGGTTGCATATTCCTTGCATTAACTACTGCCACTACTTACTTTGCAGAGAAGGAATTGTTTAGTTTTATTCTTCAGCTCTGGAGGAAAAGACAGAGCAATATGGAAGAAAAAATAAGTTGAAATAAAATCGAATTGTTTTTCCTACATATTTATTTTGTGTTCATGTTTCACTGACATAATAAACACACTGAATGAAAATTATTGAATGCTGTAAACAGTAAAGTCTAAAATATCATTATAAATTGGAACATAAACACTTGTAAAAGATTATGAAAGTGAAACTGTTTGGTATTTAAATTATCTTTGTTTTCAGATTGAATCATTGTGACCAAGTCTCAAAAAGAAGCCACTATTTTTGGTCGAGAGTGGGCTGTAACACATCCCCACAAAAAAAAAAAAGATAGACTTGAGTGAAAATATCTTATGGGTAGCGTTCGTTGTTCATTAGCGAAATTGCTATGTTGTTTTGAAAGAATTAGCTTAGTGACAATAACGAGCGCTCGACCTGGAGAATGAATGTCATTTTTTTGGATAGTTGCTTTGAAATCCTCCAGAGATAGAGAAGTATCCTCTCCGAGGGGAAGAGAGAGATGAAAACAAGGCATGAAATGATGGTTTTCGACAATGGGCCTGACTTTGTACAGCTTTTCAAGCCTTTATTTTGCTTAAGTTCGCACGTTAAACTTGATCTTCATACAAGAAATTAATCCCCCTGAGTTGCTCTGTTTTTACCCCTTTATCTGCACTTTTTACCCCCCCCCCCCAATTTATTTTTTATTTTATCAAAAAAATTGACTTTTTAAATGTAGTATTTAGAAAATATAAAAGAGCTCTATCTTCTTTCCTTTCTCATCATTTCTGATCGAATGATATATAACATGCCATATGTTGCTCTAGTTCTAAAGACCAAGTGACTGCCACCCTGACAACTTCAAACCCACTGGGACAATTGGCCCAAACATTATATAATGTAAATCACGCCTAGAGGAATCTCTAAACTGAATTTCACACTTTTACTTACCTAAATATTATGTACTCTTTACCTAATATCATATTGGTATATTACTTGGTACTCTTTAACTCTTGACCCCAGTAGGCCAATCAAAACCAAACCAAATACTGAAGTAGGACATGCCTATGGCAAGCAATGTTCAGAGTTTCAACCTTTTACATCAAAAAATATGGAAAATATGAAAGGATGGATAGACTGACATTGTGAAACCAAAAGCAGCTTCATTCTTCCGCTACTTAATGCATTGGATTGAAATGTAAACGTGATATTATTGTATTCCCTTGTTGTTTGAAAACTGAACTTGTTGGTAATGTATCGACGCCATAAGCCCAGACTTATTTCTCTTGAACGAAAAAGGAGAAGACATCTTTGCGATTTTTGAATGTAATGATCATAAAGTTGAGCCCTGAGACTACGGGAATATATAGAAAGATTTACATTTCTTCCTGCAACGAATAAATCAATGAAAGCAGATAAGTCTGTTTGTTCTTTATTGCTAATATATTTTATTGGATAATGATCCATGCGACAGTTCTGTTCACATTTTGCCCTAGATTTAGATGACTTGAGGATTCAGGCTCAATGGATTTTTGACAATCAACCAGACATTATTATTATTATTATTATTATTATTATTATTATTATTGCATTCCAAAGGAATAATCCAAGTCCAGATTCATAAGAAAAAAAAATCTAGGATTTTGTCATCAGTATTCAACAACAAATTTCAAACTGGTCCATCAAATAAATGAAAGAGGTAAAATCCACCAGTTATTCTCATTTATCAGTTTTGTTACTCTGATTATCAATATAAAATTCTTTAAATTTGTTTATTAAAATGTACGCACGCTGCTTGACACTTAATTGATTTACATTCTATTGCTATGTTACGTAAATTCAAAGGTAACATATTCCAGATGGAAATAGCGTTATGAGGGAAATGCTTTGCAATGAATGTGGATAATGTCTGGGAGTGTTCAGTGTTATATTTTCTAGTCAATCGGTACTTCGTAGATTTCAGTAACTACTTTTGTATAAATGCAGTGGGATGTTGGGTGTTACGAAGGGCGCCAGTTAATTCATAAAGGATGCCCGTTAAATGTATAGATTCTAAAGTTGGTAATCTTAAGTCGCTACCTCTAGAAGTCTGTTCTTGTAGCCTTAAAGGTTGTTCTGATAATAGCGTTGTAGGCCACCTTTAGTCTTTGCAAATTCTGGTTAGAGGTACTTGCCCAAATTACTACAGGATAATATAAGTAAGGAAGTATTTTTGTCTCAATTACAACTTTCAGTTCTTTGTAAGATAATATGGTTCAGAGTCTTTTGATAGATAGTTTCGACTTTTAAGACCGATTATGATTTTATCACAATGATCATTAAACTGGAGAGTATTGTCAAAAGTGAAGCCTAAAAAAAAAATCTTAGGTTTCGGCTTTCCGAGATAAAATTAGTATTTTGGTCTTGGTGGTATTTACTTTCATACCACTGCTCTAGCCAAGTTAAGTCTTGTTGCATCAGGGTCTTGATTTTTTCTTTGTCTAATTTTTTAAAAGAAGTATATAGCAGATTGTCATCTACCTAATAATTTGTAAGTTAAAATCGTGCTGGTATGTCGAGAAGGTGGCGATGGCAAAAAATAACAGTCCAATACTTCTATAACTTTCGGGTCGATTTTTGTAATACAGGAGGATTACCATCAATAACATTCACCTTGGAGTTGAAGTAATCTTTAACTAGGCAGAGACGATTATTTTTGACACCATAAGGTCTACAAGTAGTTGATCGCGTGAATTGGTATCAAATGCCTTAGATATGTCCGTTTGGACCATTATAAAATTTCCTTTATCTAAGGTGGTCTTTGCCTGTATGCAAATTATTTCTAGGGGAGTTAGTATGGGTGATTCTAAGCAAAAAAGTTCATAAGAACATGGGTCCGAATTTGAACGATAACTGAGATATGAACAGAAATAAAAATACCGCCGCCAAGATCAACAAGTTAATAACTCAGGTTCTGTAAAGCCTAGATTAATGAAATTTGGAGGAATAACAGGGTACTTTGGACTCTGCATACCGTTAAAATTTGATCGAATTCCAACAAGAAGTTTCCGACTTCCTCATTCAAAATCATAACACGTGCTCACTTGTGAGTACTAACTAGCACTTGTTACAATTTTGACAGTGTAACTCGGAAACTTCTCGTAGGAATTCAATCAAATTTTAACGGTATACACAGTCTTATATACCCTGTTATTCCATCAAATTTCATTAATCTAGGCTTTACAGAACCTGAGTTATTAACTTGTTGATCTTGATGGCGGCATTTTTATTTTTGTTCATATCTCAGTTATCGTTCATATTTGGACCCATGTTCATATGAACTTTTTTGCTTAGAATTACCCATACTAACTTCCCTAGAAGTTTGTACAATGAATTCGGAGACACCCTGTATACAGGTGAATAGTAAGCCAGTTAACTCGAACAGGCACTTTAGGCCAGATGTAATCAGTCAATTCACTGAAGATGCTGGTTTCCACTATCTTTGTTATGGAAGAAACACTGATATAGGACGAAAGTAGCTTATTTCATTTGGGCCACCTTTCTTATATACTGGAACAACGTTCGCAATTATCATTATTTCTGAAAATTTCTTAGCTTGGATAATAGATGTACACATTTCTTGTATTTTGCCAATTCCAAAACGATTCTTACTTTGTAATAATTTGCTGGGTATAATTGAGGCACGTTGAACAGCTTTCATTTTTATCGTGTGTATAATTATTTCTATTGCCGTGACACTTGGGACTGAAGGATTAGTAATTTTGTCTATAAATTTTAAAGGTATCGGAACCGCACATGGATTGTTTAGCCATCTTAGATATTCATGGCGTTTATCAGGTGAAAATTTTGTTCTTGGGCTACTTGCATTATTCCGAATTAAGTCCCACAAGTTCAACTTTTTATGCTGGGTATTTATTTGGGTTCTTTTTGCTTTTCGTACAGCTAGCTTGAATTCTTTGTTAACTGCCTTAAACATGTATCTTGTTCGCGTCATCGAATTCTTAAAAGAAACTTGTGATAAGACGTAGCTTTCTTATGCCATAGCTCTGATAGTTCCAACGTCTACCAATGTTTGTTTGGCTTTCGTATTACTCGGTTTTTTAATTAATTTCATACCAGCTTTTATCGCAAAATTCATAATTTTTGTTAGTTCCTCTAATTTCTCGTTCGGATCTTGTAACGTTTCAAACATACTCCTCTCTGCTTCGTGTAGCACAATTTATATAGCGTTATGTTCATTTTAATATATGATGGCTTCATTTCCTTTTTTATTTTTGGTTGGTTTCGTGTGTATTGGTATGTGATATATTCGAATGCAATTCCTTTATAGCCGCAACAGGGTAATGTAATCATTGATTTATTCTTCTATGAAAAATCCTGGGAAACACAGACGTGGTCTACACTCACATGCCAAAAGTCATAGGATAGCAGTGGATTTTTCAAGTGGCAGTAGCATCATGTGCAAACAGTATAAATATGCAAATGAGTGTCAGTAGGTTTAGTTACACTGTCACGAGTAAGGAGTTCGATGTGACAATGGCTACACGACGAGAGCTATCAGAGTTCGAACGTGGCCTGGTATGTAGAGCACAACGTATGCATCGTTCAATATCCCACGGTCCACAGTTTCAAGAGTCTACCGAGAGTACCAACTTGACGGCATTATCTCCCACCATGGACAACGCAGTGGTCGACTACATCTTCTCAATGAACGGGACCAACGGCGTTTGAGTAGGATGGTCACTGCTAACAGGCAACTGACACGAGATTTTAACCAGGGTGATACTAGAGCTGTTTCGATGCGAACTGTGCAACGAAATCTGGTGTCCATGGGATATGGAAGCAGAAAACCCACGAGGGTGCCCTTTAACAACAAGACATCGTAAGCAACGTCTCTCAACGTGTGACCTGTTCTGATGAGTCTCTATTCCAGCTGATACGAGCTGATGATAGGGTTCGAGTGGGGCGCAGACCCCATGAAGGCCATGGACCCAAGTTGTCGAGTATGCACTGTGCAAGCCGGTGGTGACTCCGTAATGGGCAATTGTGGGAAACTCCAGTCGGAATGTCTTCAGATGTCTTTCACCGACTTGTGGAATCAATACCACGTCGCACTGTGTCAATTCGCCGGGTTAGAGGAGGTCCCACACGTTATTTGATGTTATCCCATGACTTTTAGCATGTATAATTGTAGCCGTTTTTGATGTGTCTCGAATAAGGACCTTTATAATTTGAAGAAGACGTAATTATTCCATTGACGCCCGTAGTAGGTTCAAATCTGAGGTTGGACGTAAGTCGTCGCAATTAAAGTCACCTAAGTTTATACTTATAAGGACTCAAATCAGCAACGATGTCGGCACAGATTTCAAAGGGAACATATGATGGTCAATATAAGGTTGTCACTAATATTTTTAATTCTACATTGAAGAGACAAATATTTAAGGCCATGCACGCTTTTATTGGCGACCAAATTTGTCGGAATTTCTTCTTTAACATAAATGGGTACTCCGCCACCCCCTGTATGTCTATCTGATCTGAAAATTCTGTAACTGTTATTACACTGAACGACCAATTTATTAGAGATACCCCGCTAATAATGTGTTGCGTCTCCTTTAGCGGTGAGAACTGCCTGAATATGAAGATTGATCCTAATTCCTCTCTCAGAGCACAGCGTTTGATCTTCAAGTGGAATTTGTGTTTTTTTTTCCCTCCTGTGAAATTCAGTGCAGTGTTATAGTGCTTTTGGATGAAAATAAGAGTTTTTGTGTGTTGTGATACTACTATTGTGGATATAAGACTTCAGACAGGCGACTGTTTTGTAAGTGATAAGATTTATTTGAATTTGCTAGATATGTTAGAAAACAGAATTATTTCTTGAATTCTGCGTTTATTGATAAATAAGATATATATAAAGAAGGATGTTTGTGGGTCTGTCTGTCTGTGTGTACGTTTTTTATACAAATCTGCAGTTTTATTCCGATCTTGATAAAATTTCGTATACATGAACCTTCAAAGCATGAGGAAGGTCACTGTCTACCTCAGATTTCGGAAAAATAATAAATATCGATAAAAAATCGATATTCATGGTTATGGCAAGGCTTATTAATGAGAAATATCTCATGACCAACAATGCAAGGCAAAGTTTGTACAACAATAGGTATCAACAATGGTATCAACACGCATTTCACAAACGCTCTGCATGGACCAACAATCAATATCTCATGACTAACAATGAAAGGAAAAGTTTGTGCAAGTGTAATTATCCCGGGCAACGCCGGGTACCTCTTCTAGTTGATAAATAAGATTAAGGTTTGGTGAGACCCATTCAGAGTGATCACTTGAGCACAAAACATTAAAATTTTGATAATATTGAGGTGATTAAGGTTTGCATTTAATAAGAATAATATAAGCTTTTTTTCTGATTATCATAATTTAATCAAGCAGCTGCATTTTATAATTATCTTGAATCTTTAATATAGTCATTTTGATAGTTAATTTTAGAAGTTAAGGTCATTTAAATTTATTACTTATCTCCAATAAATAGTTTTTCTTGAAATAAAGATTGATTTTTGTTGTGACTCTTAACATTTTGCCTACTTATTTCTCTTAAATATTTCACCCTTAAGCACCTTTAAAAAAATAAAGAAAAGTTTTATTTTTTTTTCGAACCCTACAAATTGGTTGTTGATTACTTAGTGGAGTTTATTATTGGGATTTACCTGAGACTGAGCTGGCTAAATAAAAGGGAAGGTATACGTTATAATCAACAGAACCAATGTGTCACAGATTTAACACAGAGTTGCCCTGATGTCTTGGAGATTGCACAGTAAGATTTTTCCGCATGAAAGACCGATAATCGTCTATACCGATAAAACAAGGGCTTAAAACGTTACCAGTCATTTTTAAATTGAACACGCTGAGGGGTGCAATCAACAACAAGGCGTGTATTTGGTAGACGCTTTATCGGCGCTAAGCCTCAGCGCTGATAAAGAGGAGGAATTTTGACATAATCAGCAAGGAAGCAAGAAAAAAAAAACTGTTTCAGCTTGCTCGCATCCTCCCCCTGCTGTCTTAATTTAACAAGATAGGATTATGTGGCTTGTTGATTTTAATTGATTTATATTAAATGGACACTTATTTATGGACAGAGGGACTAGTTATTAAATATTTTTAATTGTCAATTATTGTCGAACAATTACTATCTCATGCCTTCATAGCGCTTCTTTTAAAAGCGGCTTCAGTTGCTCTAATGACATTGATTTATATTAATATTAATTACTTTGACGAAAGGCCATGCAGTGTGCTGAGTATTTCCGACAAGAGTAGACTACAGAGAAGTATTTGGGTGTAATTTTAATTGTGGTGGTTTTTTTAGGTGGCTGGGTATGGATATTTCAAACGACTTGGATTGATGTGTCAAGAATGAATATAACGTAAAATTAACGATAGTCGAAAATGGTTTCACGGAACCTGGTTTAGTGGAACCATTATGGTTCATTAGAACATTCAGTGCTAAAATATTTTGGTGTTGTCTTATACAAACTTGGAGAAATAGACTGGCCTCAAACAATATCAGGAATAATTGATGAAAATAGGACAGAAAATTCCACAGCTTGGATTCGAGCCAAGAACTTTCAGCTCACTGTGCTGACGCGCCTACCAATTACACCGTGGACATGGAAGCATTACGCTATCTACATGTTTCCATGAGGTTTCACATGTCCACGGTGGCGCAATTGGTCGGCGCGTCAGCACAGTGAATTGAAGGTTCCTGGTTCGAATCCAAGCTGTGGAATTTTCCTTTCTTTCCTATTTTCAGCAATTATTTAAACATCTGAGGTTTGGCGTGTGAAATCCTCACAAGACCATTCTTCATTACTCTTTAATGAATATCAGGAAGTTGGGTGCAAACCCTCAAAGAGAAGAAGCCACCTAAGAAGAAGTTATTTCAAAAATAAAAGTTTTTAAATGGTATTTTGCTTAACGGAATAAAAACTGAAAACACTGATCCACAAAAGCATTTTTCATTACGACTCAGATGTACATTTCGGGGGCTACATCCACTTCATCAGTGACTGATTGAGGAGAACAGACCTCCACTATTTATAAACCTGAGGACATAACATTAGCCAAAAATTCAGTGCTCTCCAAAACAAGACAAAAGAATGTATTGAAAACTATGTATATTTTTATGGATATTCCCCAAAGACGGTTAATTACTATTAACCGGATTCCCCGGATTCCGGCGGTACTATACTAGCTGGCCGCCCGTGCTTCGCAACGGAGTGTTACAGAACCTTATTACGATAATAGCTGGGTAACAGGATACTGGCAACACTTCCTAGAAAGCAAGCCTGTGCACGGAATACATCATAAAAAGTCAGAATTTAGGGCTTATTATTGGTAGATATACAATTAACATTGGCATTTTATGATGGAACAATGTATGACGTTTCCGTGTTAAGGCAACACCTCCTAGGGTGCGTTCACTTATTCGTTCGGAGTCATGCTCCGAGTCAATGTGATCACGTGATCAGAGTACTACCGTCATGGCTCAGAGTCAACACAACGACGTAACAATCGAAGACTTTGATCGTTATAATCATTTGCGTGCAGTATTGCCAATTTAGCCTTTTTTTCATGCGCTTGTCTTTTGTTGGACACTTTTAATAAAAATTAAACAATGCACAGCAACTATCTACCATTCATTTAAAAGTCTTCAATTCTCTTCAAAAACTCTCATCATTATTCATTGGTGAACTTATTATTTATTCTTTTTATTTATTATTTTATCTTCTCCATTTATAAATGAGTATAGAATCATTCATTAATAAATAAACAAATTATACTACTTCGTAAATTAATGTATAATGACAAAATATTGAAATGAGCTTTTATATTGGACACATCCCTGCTAAATTGGCAACACTACTTGTGAACGATTCAAGATATTTGTCCCCCTCTTCGCAACCTCCGGAGGCATCAGAAAAGCATGAGCAGTGCCCATGGCACTTTAGGTTATGGGGAACCTTTAACATTAAGTTATTTTTTATTAACAGGAATAAACAATAACATATTTTTTATTATTTTTATAAAAACAAAGTTCTGGTCATAATTGTAATTTATTATCATAGAGACTAGAGTGGCCTCATGGCGTAAAGATGGAACTGAGATTGAGCATTAAAAATTAATCATTATGCTGAAAAAATTGTCTTGAATCAAATTTTCGATCAATTTAAGCTAAATTTTCGTTTGTATCGTGCCAAGCCTACAACAATGGAAGGCTAACCAATTATGGTAGGCTATGATCGTGCACTTTGGAAAGATAGAGGCGGCCATGTTGATAGTTAAACAAAGTATGCGCCAGCTTGAAAAAATAAAGTCTTCTCTTGTTTGTGTGGTTGCCACGGCTCCTAACAAGCGCGCTCGCAAACGATATCTCATTGTAACAAAATTAATCATCGTTGAAGTCACAACTTTGTTGGCACTCTTCATTGTTGCGTCATCTTTCTCATTAAGTTTTTTGACTCCGATGACTCCAGCTTGAAAGCAGGAGTTAACCCGAGTCGCACTCCAAGCGAATAAAGAAACAAACTTCGAAAGACTCCAAGCGTACCCTGATGTTGGAGGTCAAGGGAGTTAGCTCCGAGCGAAGAAAGAAACGGAGATCAAATGACTCGGAGCAAATAAAGAAACGGAATCCGAATGACTCAGAGTCACGGGAGTCACTCGTTGTGACTCCAAGTGAATAAGTGAACGCACCCCTAGAAAGAAGACCTGTGGACAAAAGGTGTTTACATTGTTACATCATCAAGCAGCCAAATTTAGATCTTATTGCTCAAAAAAGATTAAAAATAACCGCTTGATGATGATGTAACAATGTATACACCTTTTGTCCGCAGGCCTTCTCTCTAGTAGGTATTGGTATAGGCCTTCTTTCTAGGAGGTGTTGGTACCAGCCACCCTGTTGCGGAAAAGTGTAGGAATGACATTGCAACTCAATAATCAATATTTGGACACTATTCGAAAGAAATTTATTGCAACAATCTACCTTATATAACAATATCCCTTTGTTACATAAAAAAACTATTTATTATAAATGCTTACAATTTTTGAATTCTTATCTAAAATTAATTAAAAAATGTCAAAAAATTTTTGTTTTCTAAAAAAAAATTAAATTTAAAGAAGTTTGAACATGCCCTTTATAAAGGACATCATGCATACAAACTTTCAAACCATTCCATTTTTTGTTTTTTGAAACAAAATTTATTTCGAAAAAAAAGTTTTATTTCATATTTATCTGTTATACATCATTATGAAATTTAAAAAAAACAATCAGTTTTTGAATCTATACATAAATATATGTCACATTTTCGGCACTTGAAATTTGATTTTCGTGTACATTTTTCCATTTTGCACCTATTTTGTTTTCCTGGAGTATGCAATGAAAAATGATTTACTTTATCATATCTGGTGTCAGCATCCACTGATTTAGCATTTGAAATAAGCTGTTTTTTTGGAAGATATGATATGCTGCTTCTCGCATTGATTGGACCTGTCACTTCACTGCGAATCAAACTTTGAGCAATAGTGAGTTTGAACTTTGCTAATTGAATTGACACGTTTGGCAAACGGCAGCGATACAATAGCCATGCATTTGTAATGCACACATCTATCAAATGAAATAATTTTCTTTTATACCATTTTTTGGTTTTCAGATGCATTCTATAAAGTGATAATAACATGTCCGCTCTGTCTACACCACCCATATTCTTATTATAAAAACCAATCAATGCGGGTCTCGAAACTTCAGATTTTTTTTTCTCTTTCCTTATGTAGCGCTGTACCTTTTCAACAGGGTGTACTGTGGCTACATTTGATGCCACAGTAACTATTTTGTTGTCGTGCCATTGGCAAATCAATATTCCCTTCTCTACATCAGAACGATAATCAAATGCACCTCTGCCTTCCTTCATCATTTCTTTTTCACTTTTCAATGGACACTTTTCACTTCTTTGTTTCCTAAGTGTACATGTGGCAAAATTTCCTTTCTCTTTTAGATGATGCAGCAGCATTGGAGAAGAAAAAAAATTATCAAAAAATAAATAAGTTCCTTGGGGTAAATCCTTTGATAGCCTGAGAACAATCATTCCCGATTCTCCCATTTCAGGTGGAGCATCTTCAGGATTTTTTTTGTAATGATCACCATATAATTCAATATGATATATGTAACCCGATTGCCCAGCTCTCACCCATGCTTTATAACCCCATTTAGTCGTTTTTTCATCATATAGACTTTCAGGGAATGGTTTCCTTTGAAAGGAATCATTTGTTCATCAATTGCTTGACAAACTTCAGGTTCAGCTAACTTTTCAAATATATGATTGATCTTTTCCAAAAATGGTCGAATTTTTTGCATTCTGTCATACCCTTCTTCACCATGTTTTTTCTCAAGGTTCGAGTCATTCACATGCAATACTGATAATATTTCCTCCCATCGGTTTACAGTCATAGCTTCTGCTATAAGATTCTGACGAATAATTGGGGTCCAATACCAACTTCTGAAAGGAATTTTTATAATTGACATATACAAACATATACCAAGAAAAATTTCAAATTCCTTTTCAGTGATGGGCTTCATTTTATTTTTTTCTGAAAAAATTCTGTACCTATCAAATTGAAAAAAAGTTGTTATTTCTCCAAGAAAAATATAATTTTCATTATACATAATTCTACACATGATACTTACCGATTACACTCAAAAGTCAAAAACTTGATCATTTCAGAATCCATGAACTGCTATGGATGGTTTCAATTGATTTACGGGTGGGGTAAATGATGAAAGCAATTTTTTTTCCCATTTCCATGGTTTTTTTTTTCTGAAATTATTGCAAAATAATTATTGTAAAATACCGCTTGGAACCCCCCCCCCAAAAAAAAAAAAACAACAAACAAACTGATATTGATATGTAAAATGATGGTAAACCTTTTTATTATTTATTTTCACCAAAGTAGTTTCATCATCATCTGAGCTATCCTCCTCCACCCCCTCCTCATCTATATCGCTCTCTTCTTCTATCGACTGATTTCTGGAACAATTGTTAGAAGGAAAAAATGCCTCATCTTCACTTTCTAGGTTTTCATCCTCGCTATCAGAAGGAATCACACACAATAAACTTCTGACAGTAGCAGTGTCATTTAAATTAACTGCATTCCTTTGTGATAATCTGCAGCTATATAAATACAAAACATAAACGATCATTTTTCATAAGGAGTATTGTACTCGGATCATGTGATGCATGCTGTCCTTTATAAAGGACAAGACTAAAACCATAAAAAATTTACTAAATAAATAGCATTTTTTTTACTTTCAATTAGATTTATATAATATTAAATACATCTTGCACTATTATAACGATAGTATTAATTTTTAAATAACGAGGTAAGAAGTATTTATAAAAATCTTCATTAGAAAAGCGCTTACATCCAACTTGTAGACGCCTCCATGTTTTAAGACTGATCATTTCCGTTTTTTTGCCTAATGCTGCCGCCATCTGGTGAGCGAATTTTAAAGCTTATTTTGTATTTTATGAATTAAAAGTTTTGCTTTGATAGAAAAAAATTCTTTCTTCATGTCCTTTTTAAATGACAATATGCAACAAAGGGATATATGAATTTAATTATTTGGACGATACTTCTTTGCAGATCACATTTTAGTGAAAACTCTGTGGTCTTTCTTCAAGTTGCCTTGTTCGTCACTTGCAAATACTTTTATCCTGACTGTCTCGAACGATGTTGTTCTTGAAAATGCAACGTAAAGTTGGCCATGACTGAATACTGGAGATGGCAAGTAAATGCCAAGTGAATCCAGTATTTGCCCGTGGCTTTTGTTGATCTTTACTGCAAAAGAAAATTTCAGTAGAAATTGTTTTCGTCTTAATATAAACGGAAGATCAGGGCCACTTGGTGTAAGAATGACTCTTGGAATAAATACTCTGGTACCTTTAAAAGATCCTGTCAATATTTCACAGTCAATGACTTTTGACATCATTTGCTTCACAATCATTCTCGTGCCATTGCAAAGACCTCTTGTGAAGTTAAGGTTTCTTAGTAGCATGATACAGCACCAACTTTCAAGTTAAGTCTATGAGAAGGCATACGTACCTCCGGGAGATGAGCTATTTAAGAACTCTGTAGGATAGTTTTCTACCTCCTTGGCAATTGCAGTATCTTGCTGAATCGAATCTATGCTCCTGTAGCATTTCAAGTCAGACTGAATTCGTTTAAGGACATTTTCATACAGCTAAAGAGACTAATGGTTTTTTGGAGTCAAGATTGCATGATTTGCGATGCTATTATCCTCAGGTTGGATGAGTTGTCCAACCCATCTTCTAAGTTGGATAGCTCTAAGTTTTTCTTCTTCTAACCCAGGCTCTTGAAGCTTTCCATCTTCAAGTTTTAAAAGCCAATCGGAGAAGCCTCGGTGTTCTTGTGGAACATTCTTGTCATTGGCACGATCTGAACATCTTTCCAACATTTACTATTCTTCATGGATGAAGATGAATTAGAAACCCGTGATGAATTGCTGTACTGATATGTAAAGCGGGGTCACAGGTCAGAAACGATTGTGATATGCAAATGAATGCAATCATGTGAGGTACATGCTCATTCCAAGCTGCAGCTGCTCAAGTTGAGTAAAATGGGGAAAACAGCAGACCTGTCTGAGTTCCAAAAAAGGAGTTATGGATTTTGGAAACTGACTAGCTGGAGCTACGATTTCTAGGACAGTACAACTGACTGGTATCTCAAAAGGTCAGGTCTCCAAGGTGTTCAATGCGTGGAAACGGAATCCACAAGAGTTGTCGAAACGGCAGAATTGTGGATCAAAAACAATCAACACAGACAGGGACCGACGTCGTCTGAGACGGATTGTGCGGCAAAACCGAAGGTCGGAGGTGGAGCAACTGACGGCAGACTTCAATGAAGGATCATCGTAACCCATTTCCTCCAGAACAATGCGCCGAGAATTAAAGCGAATAGGGATGGGAAATCGCATGCCAGTGAGGAAGCCCCTGGTGTCAGCAACAAACCGGAAAGTTCGCCTGCAGTGGTGTAAAGAACGGTGTGACTGGACAGTAGACGACTGGAAAAAGGTGATGTAGTCGGACGAGTCACGTTACACATTGTTTTGCACCGATGGCCGGTAGAGAATTTGGCGGCAGCCCCATGAAGCGATGGACCCCTGATGTGTTGTGAACACAGTTCAAGCTGCAGGAGGAGGCGTCATGGTATGAGCCATGTTTTGTTTGAATGGCAAGGGTCCCCTGATATTCCTTGACAGTCGGGTGAAAGCTAACCAAAGACTACCTGAACATTGTTGCAGATCAAGTCCATTCTGCAATGGTGCATTTGAACCCAAATGGTGACGGGTTCTTCATGGACGACAATGCTACTGTCCATCGAGCAAGAGTTGTTCAGGGGTGGTTTTCTGAACATGACACCGAGTTGCAACATCTGCCGTGGCCAGCGCAAAGTCCGGATTTGAATCCGATCGAGAATGTTTGGGACATGTTGGAAAGAGACATTCGTCGAAGGCATCCTCTTCCGTCTACTCTGCAGGATCTCAAGGTCTCTCTAACGAATGCATTGTCTGCGATTACCTTACCTGCATTGTAACGCCTTGTAGAGTCCATGCCAAACCGCGTATGTTCTGTAATTACAGCCAAAAGAGGGTCAATACCATATTGAACGAAGGTTTCTAATTCATTGGCCGGTGTGTGTATTACCAAAGACCCATAAAATGGAGACCTATAGTAGATTGCATATATTCCCTTATCCACATTATGGGGAAGTTTATACGAGGACATATTGAAAAGTAATGCCTCCATGGCTGTAACTTTTTTATTTTTAACCGATTTTCAAAATTCTTTTTGTATCTGATACTTACATTTGTCCTCTATGTAATGCACTATTCCCTTTTCGACATAGTCCCCATCCCTTTCCACGCATTGCGCCAACGCGTGACTAGTCGGATGAACCCGTCGGAGAGGAATTCCGGGGTTGTCGTCGACACGAGGATTGAATAGCAGCTTTGTATCCTCTTCTGCAGCACGATAACGCCCGTTCGCACACGATCGCCACACATCAGAGGGGGTTGCAGCGCCTACAGTTCAAAAATGAAAAACTTTGCACCTTGCGACTTTCACCACTTCCCAAAGAGGAAAGAGCACCTTAAGGGGCATGAGTTGCGTTCTGACGACGAGGTGAAACCTGCTGTTCGGTCCTGGTGTCGACAACAACCCCGGAATTCGTCTCCGACGGGTTCACCCGACTAGTCACGCGTTGGCACAATGCGTGGAAAGGGATGGGGACTATGTCGAAAAGGGAATAGAGATAGGGACAAATGTAAGTATCAGATACAAAAAGAATTTTGAAAAGCGGTTAAAAAATAAAAAAGTTACAGCTATGGAGGCATTACTTTTCAATATGCCCTCGTACTTAAGGTCTTCTTCTCTCTGTTAAGCCTTCTGGTGGTTAATTTCAGTATAAAAAACAGTACTGACTTGATTAAGACCCTTGTAGATTTAAACATTACTAATGATAATAAGTTAGTTTTCTTTGATATTGAAGACTTGTTCCCCAGTATCCCCATTAAAGAGACTACCTGTGTTAGAAGATATACAGGGTGTTTCTAAATTATTTCCTGTATTATACATGTTTATTACTCAAAACCTCTTACAGATTTCAACGTGATTTTTTTTTATTCACAAAGAAAAACCTCATAAATGGTGAACACATTGAAATTTATTAAGACATGCTAAGAAACGTTTTGAGTTTTACTTTGTGAATAAAAATAATCATGCTAAAATCTGTAATAGTTTTTGAGTAATAAACATACAGTATATAATATAGGAGATAATTTAGAAATGCCCTGTACTATATGAGAATGGGTCTAGTCCAGGACATCAAGTTAGTCATGAGGTTTCTTGTTTTTAATAATGTCTTTGTATTCAATGGACAATTTATAAAATGTTAAATGGCACGCCAATGGGCAGTAGTATCAGCCCATTCTTAGCAAACCTCTATATAAATAAATTGGAGAACATAGCTTTTGTAACGTTCCACCGCGGGTTCTTTTCGGGATAACATACCTCAAGCTATGCAAGTAATGCGTGACGATTAACTAAATAAAAGGAAGCTATAGAACAAGACATGAGTGCAAAAACAAACCTTTATTAGTATATTCAAGAGAACATTAGCATACAAATCATTATCACTTGCGTTTTACAAAATAAATTATGGAAACAGTCTGTGGATCTCGTAGCAATCATGGGGTTTTCGCGTCTTTGCTGCCTTGGTGTCAAACTGAGTTTGTACCCTCCAACATGCATTAACAGTTCGATGAATCGATGACAACTAATCCAAACGGACGGGACAAAATGGAAGTTGATTCTCCCATTCCTTCTTAAGCCGGGACTGTTATCTCTAAAGCTATGAACGCTATGCTCCAGTTAACAGCATCCAAATTCATTTCGCATTTCCATGGGCCTCTGCTTACGAAAAGGATCTGCGATCGGGTATTTACAGCAATTCGCAGATGGAGATCTCTTCGTCGGGTAATAACACAGCGGGGACGGGGGGGGGGGGGGGGGGAGGAAAGTAATATATAAATATGCCACCCTATATCAGCCACGCCGAAAGCTCGTCAAGGTAGTTCACAATCAGGACAAAAACCGTTCTCTTTCAAGGGGTAACGAACGGCCCACGACTTCCTTGATAGTTCTTCATTTGATGTGGATCGATCATCTGTATACGCTCCACAGAGGGTTCCATAGAAAATCTATTTAAGCAAACAATAAAAAACAAAATTAATCTGACAAATATATGTAACAGAATACTGCCGGAAATAGTTCATGAATGACACTCATCATATATCTGACGGGGTTTCACAGGGGTTCGATCTTCTTCCTTAGGTAATCGAAATTCGTCCGAAGCGGAGCGATTCTTCACATAAAACGGTGCGTCATAACTTTAAGTCACGCGACTTGTTGATTAAAATCTGATAAATCTGTTTATTTTATTTTAAGTGAATCCCCCTGTGAGTCTTCGTTCATCGGTCTGTTGTACATCATTACTCGCTGTCTACTTCTCACATAATGGCGCCTCGTCTTCAAATTTATTGCAGCCGTTCTCCTAACTTCTTCATGGCTAACCGCGATTCTAAAAAATTTTTTTATTCCCATCCAACACTCAAGCTCTACGGAAATGTGGCTTTTCCGCGTAAAAACATTCTTTTTCCGCTGCCTTCATTGTTATCAGCATCAGTTTTCGGTATTCAATTTATTTCGGTGGAACAAGAATGCAAAAATGTTTCTGTAACGCTTTTTGGTGTCGTTTTTTGCATCACAGTTTTTGTAGAATGATGTCCAGCCTTAAAACATTATCATGTTAAACTTATTGACTTCGTCTTTGGAGATACTGTAGGACTTGTAATGAAAGTGTCTGCGTCCTCAGAAAAAGCTCAAAGTGCCTCAATCCATCTGTTGGGAAGAGTGGGTGATTGAAAAAAGATAAAAAAAGGGCATTGAAGGGTGATCAGATGTCTGAATCAGAATCCACTACCCCACTTCCCAAACCCAGATGGAGTCGTTTGGCATTTGATCAACGTCTCTCTCCTCTGCATATGCTTCCGATGACAGGCATATGCCGCCTAGGTGAGTTTTGTTCTGAGCGCTGCGCCAGCTGCTTTCCAGATCATTAGAGCGTTGATCTCTCTCTTCATCTGTGTCAGCAACAAACTCCTCTTAGGGGTGAAACTACGGAGGAGTCTCAACATCTGGTATCGGTAATCCCAATCTTCCTAAGAAACGTTAGATTTTGGTTTTAACGATATCCACGAAGCTCCCGTTCGAAAAATAGTCAACAGTCTCCCGGCTGTTATCTCGGAGCAGTGCACTCGCTAAGCGCTTGGAGAAACGGTCGGAGGCAGCGCATGCCCTTACCCTGGAGGAGAAACGGGTAAAGCGACAACGGGATCGAGTGCTGTCAATCGCCACTTGGAACGTATTCTCCATGACAAGAAAGGAATCAGAGTTAGTGGAGGAAGCCAAACGATATCGACTGGATATCATAAGTATTACCACTACGATACGTCCGGGTTCTCGAACTGTGGACTTAGGAAAGTATCGACACTAGCATGACTGTCCAGGCGGTAGTGGGAATACTCACAAGTCCCCGGCTGGCAGATTACAGGGTCGGGACACATTAATATGACCACCGGCCAGTATCCGGAATATCCACCTTTGGCGGCAAGCACAGCAGCTAGTCGACGTGGCAGAGAGTCAATAAGTCCTCGGAAGGTGGTTGCAGGTATCTGGGACCATTCGGCGATCAGTGCATCCCGTAATTCCATCACCGTGCGTGGTGGAGGGTCCAGCTTGCGGACATGGAGATCGAGATGGTCCCACAAATGTTCAAAGGGATTGAGGTCCGGGGAGTTTGGTGGCCATGGGAGTAGCTTGAATTCATCCTCATGCTCCTCGAACCAGTCGTGGACAATTTTAGCAATATGGCAGGGAGCATTGTCCTGTTGAAAGGTCCCATCACCCTGAGGAAACACTGTCGACATGAAGGGGTGTGCCTGGTCTGCGGAGATCGTTAGGTAACGAACAGCATTCAGTGTATCCTCCAGCGGTATCAGTGGACTCAGACCTTACCAAGAAAACATCCCCCAAACAGTCATACCTCCCCCACCAGCCTGTCATCTACCAACGATGGTGTCGGGATGCCTATTCTCAGATGCTTCCTGGCGAATTCTCCATCGTGGGGAAGAGAAGATTAAGATTAGCACCAAACCATCAGTCCCCCGTACCTCTTCCTCGGACTCGCCCGCCAAGCCGTCTTCCGAGAATTCCCTGCAAATGATTATTGATAAATCTACACAGGCTTATTTTAAAAACTTGGATTCTTTGGACTCTATTATTGCGACTAGTAAACTGATGGAAGACTTGGAGGCTAAGCTTCGTGAAATATCTACCAAGCTGGACCCCTTATTGGAGAAGATGGGCTCGGTTAAATCTCGACTCAATTCTTTTGAAGAGCAATATAAGACTTTAAATACTAGAGTGGACTCGATCGAATCAAATATGTTATGTGATGGTGTGTCTCGTCTGGACGACGCATTTAAGCTGATAGATAATCTGGAGCAACATTCACGGCGTATTAATCTCCGTATCTTTGGTGTGCCCGAAAAGCCAGCCGAGAATTTAAAGGAATTCATTGCTGACCTTTTTTCCACTCGACTCCTGGTACCTACTCAACCCACTGACTTTGTTTCGATACATCGTCTCGGTCCCCGTACTTCTTCATCCAGCCGGCCTATAATTCTTCAGATGGCTTCCTCTACTCATCGAGATCTTGTCATCAAAAACCGGCGTTATCTACGTGCTTCCCCCACAGTTATTGTTGAAGATTTGACCGCCCCTCGATACCGCTTGCTTCGTGAGGCAAAAGCGAAGTTTGGCACCCGAAATTCTTGGGGTTTTGGGGGTCGGATATTTGTGAAGAACTCCTCTGGCAATTACTTCTACTGACGACTTTAATCTTGTGACCTGACGATTTTTTCTCTTGTAATGATTTTGTTATATTTGAGTTTTGTTTGAATGCTTTATTTTACATTGATTGCTTAGTTTCATGTGTGATTTTTTTAGTTAATATTGTTCCTAGCATAATTACTGTGATCCGTTTATAAGATGTGGTTTTTCCCTGTTTTTAGTTTTCTAGTTTTTTCCTTCTTTATTATTTCTTAGCCAATAATTTGACTAGTTTAATAGTTGAGCGTTTTCTTATGATATTTACTAATTCTTTCGTAATCTTTATGTTTGTCTCTATCTTTTATGGCGTTTAATGTTCTCTATTTTTATCTTTTGCTCTCCCCATGTATCTAGTGTTTATTTATTAGTTGTACTTTGTTTAATTTATTTTTCTTAATTTTTTTGTATTTTTCCTTTTTAAGTTCTTTTGTAGACTTTGTTTATATTATCTGGTTTCTGTTATTTTTTTTGGTCTTTGCTTTACTCTCAACCTTTACGTTTTCTTATTTTTATTTTAATCTAAGTTAGCCTTTATCCTATTTACTCTGTAGTCGTTGTTCCATTCCAATCTCAATGGCCGATTTTTCCTTCCGTTGCCTGTTGATAAAGTTAATTTAAAAGTCAGTGACTTACTTCTTTCTTTTCTATTGAAGAATTTTTCCTTTTTCTACTTAAACATTAGAAGCCTAAATGCTAATCTCCCCTGTACCCTCGTTAATTTAAATAGCCTTCCCTTGTCTCCAACTATGTTGATCTTTACTGAGAGCTGGGTCTATGATCCCTGCGATGCCCCGGATATTCCCGGTTACCAAGTCACTTCAATATGTCGGACTAACAAACGTGGCGGTGGTATTACTATATATCTTTCTCATCAATTACAAAAGTGGTTCCTTCGCACTCTCCTTAATCTCCCCAAATTTTCTTCTGTTTCTCATTACTTTTCTTCACTACGTATACTTACAATATATCAAATTTATTTTTTGTCCGTGTGCTCGTTTATTTACCTCTAATATGTCTTTCCTCCCCCTTATCAATATGTCTTAATCGAGACACCCATAACCACTATACTCGTCTTGCTAATGAGATTCGCCCGCCGTCTTCTACCCGTAATTATAGGAACAATTGCGTTTCATTTATCGGAATTAGATGCTGGGCTTCCCTACCATCTGAAATCCGCTCTTTAGTTCCTTACTCATCTTTTCGTAACTCTTTAAGGAATTACTGTCTGTCCCACGTTCCTTTGGGCAGAATTTTTCACTTTAATTTTTTTAGTTTCTTTCTGTTATCCAAGTATATTCTGCTATAACCAGGTATTATATGATTGTCATTTGAAATTTTATATAATTCTTTTATAATTATAATTACAGTTTATTCTATAACATGTATGCTACATAATGATCGTTCACTGTACAATGTACTTTATAGTAGTTGTAATTTTCCTTTTTAATTCTATGCTACTCATAATTTTTTCCGTTGGCTTGTATCTTGGATATTATGTTGCCCCATCTATAATATCTGTAATATCTTAACATTTGTTTAGTTTTTCCCATTTACTAACCCATTCGGTTATTTTGATGTTTCTGTACTGGTGCCCTTGAGGCCTAACTCGTCGGTTTTTAACCATACAGGCCTCCTTGGGCACTATTATTCTGTTTTCTAACCTTTAAATAAATAAAAAATAAATACGAGGTCCAATAGCGATAGTCCATTGCGAATTGGAGGAGTTTTCGGCGATGCACAGGCCTCAACATGGGTGCTGGTACCATACGCCTGCTCCGGAGCCCCAATCTCAAGAGGGATCTTTGCATTGTCTTGGTGCTGGCACACTTATGGCCCCACTGTTCATTTGCTGTGTTAGTTGCTCAACAGTGGCACGCCGATTGGTCTTGGCCAGGCGTCGTAACCGACGCTCGCCTCTAGGATCAGTGGCCCGTGGGACCCCACAGTTACCTCTCTGGTTGCTCGAAACTGTCTGGTTCGTCCAGTCGCAACGGCAGCCCTAGAGCAGTTCACAAAGGTGGCCGTTTCTGAAATGCTGCCCCCCTTGGCCCGATAGCCAATGATCATCCCCTTTTGGAAGTCCGACAGATCACTTGCTCTACCCATGACGGTGACAATTGCTGTGTTAACGGATGCTACTACACGTATGATGTTGTCGGCTTTTAATGATATGCAATGATTTTTCATCTGCATACCATGGGACGTTCCAACATGTTCGAGGAGAGGTGGTCATATTAATGTGACTCGACCCTGTATGTTGCAGATTGAACCCCTTTAGGTGAAAGACTCTTTCCTTAGGCTTCAGATATGGAAGCGGTCTCTCTCTCTCTCTCTCTCTCTCTCTCTCTGTTCGTTGCATATGCTCCGAATGCAGTCACAGAATACCCGCTCTTTCTATATGAAGTTGATGCTGCTCTTAGCAGGAGAGAGTGCAGATTCTGTCATCCTGGTGAGCGATTTCAATGCACTGGTAGGGGCTGATGACCATACGTGGAAAGGCCTGATTGGTGGAATGGTGATCCTGATTTAAATGCGAATGGGAGGTGCTTTTTGGATCTCTGTTGTAACAATGGATTTTCCAGCACACGGTAGTCCATAAGTATATATGGTACAGAGATGCAATGGACCAGAAGTCACTGATTGATTTTGTAATCGTGTCAGTTGACTTATTCCGATCAGTATTGGATACTCGTGTGAGAAAAGGGGCAGAACTGTTAACTGATCACTACCTTGTTTACTGCACTTTGCAGTTCTCTAAATCCATGCCAACCAAGCCAGATACTAGGTCCAGATAGACTTGGCGCATCAAATGGGAGACATTGGAGGATAGAGCAGTGAGGAAGACCTTTGCAGATAACATATCTTCAAGTTTCAAAGAACTACTCAGTGATCGTGGTACTGTTGAAGAGGAGTGTCAATTGTTTAAAACTGCTGTGATAACTTCGGCTGCACTGTGGTGTGGTTATAAGCGGCTGAGTGTGGCGCAGGAATGGTGAAGTCCAAGAAGCTGTCAAGACAAAGAAGGAAGCCTATTTGCTATGGCTTGCAAATAAGTCACCTTCGAGTCGAGTACGGTACACTGAGGCGCGAAAAGCAGCAGCAAAGACAGTATCAACAGCTAAAGCCAAGGACTGGAAGAAGTTCGGGGAGAAATTGGAGGAAGACTATGGTACGGCAAACAAGGTATTCTGGCAGACCGTGGGCCGCCTCTGTGGAAAGAAGTTGGCGCCTCTTTTTTATCACAAATATTGATAATTCAGATGGGAGGCTTCTGAAAACGGGGGAGAATGTATTGCATAAGTGGAATGAATACTTTGCATCTCTTCTTATTCTGGTGGCAGCAACAACTAAGGCACATGAGGAGCATCTTATTATCGGGGTAATAAGTAATGCCCCGTTTCTTTTCTTTTTCTGAGTAGTTGAACGAGGTTTTTTTCATTTACGCAAGCGCCAGTTTCCTTTTTCTTTCGTGCCGGGCATCATAAATCAAGACCATCACCATGGGTGCTGGACTCCACCAAGGGTGCGTACTGTCGCCCCTCATGTTCATTATCTTTATAGAATGGATAGACAGGGGAAGCCAGGGAGATGAGTGCTTTTGTGTGGGTGACTGCTTTGTGGGAAGGTTGCTCTTTGCTGACGGCCTTGTCCTCCTTGGGTCTTCTCGCACCAAGACCGGTTTGCAGCCAAATGTGAAGAGGCTGGGCTGAAGATCAGTGTGGCTAAGACTGAGGTTCTGGTCCTTACAAGACAGCCTGCTCAGTGCGCTCTCCATGTTAGGGTAACCCCATTGAGACAAGCGGAGAAGTTCAAGCATACCAGGACTGCATTCATGAGTGATGGGTGGCAGGATAGAGTATTGGATGCTCGGATCGGTGCAGCAAGCTTGTCAGACCAGAAGTGTGGCGATCCATGGTAACGAAACGTAAGCTGGGAAACAAAGCCAAGCTCTCTGTTTTCAAATCCATCTTTGTCCCCATTCTCACCTATGGCCACGAGCTTGGGTAATCACCGAAAGAGTGGCGATCGCGGGTACAAGCGGCAAAAATGGGATTCTGAGAAGTGTGACAGGTGTTACCTTACTAGATAAAGTGCACAGCAGCACAATAAGGGAATGTTTAGGTGTTGAGCCACTACTTCTCCGCATTGAGAGATCTCAGTTGCGCTGATATGGCCACCTGATACGGATGCTGCAAACTGGTCTTCCTAGGCAGTTATTTTCCAAGCCGATCAAGCAGGTAAGAGACCAAGCTGGTTAGACAACATGGAGAATCTGGATTCGAGTCGCTTGGGTATTACCATTGAGGACAGGCGCCTGATGACGTTTGCTGGAGATCCTCCACAGGGCTGCTGCTCTCGCCACCTAATGGGTAAGCGGGTTTGAAAAGTAAATAGGTAAGTAAATCCTCGAAGCTAAGATAACAAGTAATCTGTGGAGATGGCATTCCACAGATTGAAGAATCGATCCCCTTTATTTAGCACAGTTGCGATGGGGCTAATTTCACCTCCTGAAGCAGGAAAATGTCCTGCACATGCAGAGTAATAAACGTTGACGACACCGACTGCTTAAATCGGGAACCGAGTGATCGAACATTCAATAAAAGGCCGTTAATTTTGAGGACTTAATGATGGCTGAGGCTGGCCTAGATCTTATAGTAGCTGATGTCTCGGGCTAATGAAGGAGGCCCAGAAGTCTTGTGGATCAGCAAGCGGGTACATGGGAAGAGCCGCTTTGTTGCTATCTCGCTGTGATGATTACGCCTTCTTACGCCTGTGATGAATAGGTATTTAGAAGTCAGTAAAAAAAGAACATGGGTCTTAAAAATCCGCGTCTTGGTGAACACTGAGGTGGAAAAACGAAGTTCCAGTTAAGGCGTGACACTTTATGATCTCTGTTGCTAGTGAAGAGCTCAATAACGTTGAAAACGAAATAAAACCCAGGACGATCACTTGATCACAACATGTAATCGGGAATAATTAAGATAGTCGACAGTCCAGTGCTCTATGGCAACGCCCTTTGACTTGACGAGGTTAATGGAACTGCCCGTCGAGGCACTGAACAGATCAAAAATGGGCAACACGTAACCATTAATCACCACAAATAATGTGGCTGAAGCATACGATGCGGATATGATTATAGCAAAAGTCCGAAGATGAAGATGGTGAAACGCATTGAAGGGAAACATGTGGTTCACTTTATCAAAGGCCTTTTCCTGGTCAAGGCTTAGCACCGCAATAGTCTGTTGGCATACTCTAGCTTCCTCCACGACACATCAAATAGTTGTTAGATTGTCGGATCTCCCGCACGATGGTTGGTTGGTTGGTTGGAATTTTAGGGCGTCGGCTGCTATGGCCATTTTGTGCCCGACAGAAAGTTTAAAAACCCACAGTTTATGAACCCCATAGGTTAAAAAAAAATTAGATGAAAAACATTCATACAAAAGTGAATGACAAAGATGGAGAAACAATAAATAATATGACTGAGGATTTTAAAATCATTAATAACTCTAAAACCAGACATTTTTTCCCAGGGTTCTCCCATAATATGACATATTAATATAGGGCAGTGTAAATCATTAGTGTGTAAAGGGCACTAAATAAAATAAAGTAAAACATACGCTTAATGGTCAGATATATACAATGTAAAAACAATAAAAGGATGACTATATGAATTTAAAAACATGAATAATTTTTAAAAATAGAAACACTTTTTTAAAAATCATAGGGTTGTTCCCCAATAAAAAATCTAGTGAATAATTCAGCCCTAATGAGCGTCGTAAATTAGTGTGTAAAGGGCACTGTATAAGAATATGTTTAATAGTCAGCCTTGCTCCACAGGAGCACAATGAAGCTGGGTCCTTTCTTAATAAATAGCCGTGAGTAAGACGACTGTGACCAATCCTAAGCCGAGTAAGAACATCTTCTTGCCTGTTTGTTAGACAAGGTATGGACCACGGTGTGATGGCACGCTTTATTTCATACAATTTATTCGCTGGGTTAAGAGGCCAAGATTCCTGCCAAGAAGATAGGAGTCTCTTGTAGATGACCGGGAACAAATGTTCGGGGATTGAGAGTAGGTTCGAGATAGGTAAGTCTGTAATAGCGTCTTTTGCCGCCTTGTCGACCCGTTCATTTTGCTGGATACCCATATGGCTAGGGATCCAAACAAAATAAATTCTGGTACTTTGGATATCCAGGTAATAAAGATATTCCTGGATTCTTATAACAAAAGGGTTGTCTGTATTGAATGACTCCAAAGATTGCAAGGCGCTCAGGGAATCTGAGAAAATCCAAAAGTTGGAATTTGGATAATTAAAAGAGAACTCTAACGCTCTGGCTATGGCTAACAATTCCGCAGAGAAAATGGAAAATTCGTTTGGCACATGATAGGAAAATACTAAATTATCTATAAGGAACGCCCTCCGATTTGGATCCATCTGTGTATATGTGGAAGCCATCAGGGAGGGATTCTAAAAAGTGCCTAAAAAGTGCCTTAATTTCAGCTTCCATAAAATTAGATTTTTTTCCCAGCAAACAAGTTGTAATTTATATCTGGTTGGGGGATAATCCACTGTGGAACATCTCTGACCTCTCGGCTATGCATGACCGGAAATGAAAGGTTCAGGCTCTCCAAAAGATTTTTGAGCATATTGTTTATGCTTCTAAAGGTATGAGGGGGAGGAATACTAGGTTTATCATATAAACAGGCAAAAGCTGGGTGCAGACTTTCACCATATATACGAAAAGCATATTTAAGGAGGAGTTTGGCTCTTCTAAACCATAATGGGGGCTCAGAAGCCTCCACATAAAGGCTCTCTACCGGACTTGTACGGAAAGCTCCTGTGGCAATTCTTATGCCTAGATTATGAATGGGATCTAACAGCTTCAAGGTGCTCTTTGAAGCAGAGGCATATACAATGCTTCCATAGTCTAGTTTAGATCTAACTAGGGAGCCGTATAAAAATAAGAGCATCTTCCTATCAGCGCCCCATTTGGTAGCGGAAATAGAGCGCAAAACATTCATGGCTTGTAAGCATCTCGCTTTTAGATTACGAAGATGTGGGAGCCATGATAGTTTCCTATCAAAGGTCAGACCCAAGAATTTGTAGGAGTCCACCACTGAGATCAGGGATCCATAAAGAGTAAGATCCGGGTCTGGATGGAGGCCTCTTAAAAAGCAAAAGTGGACGGCCCTTGTTTTTTGGGGTGAAAATTTGAAGCCTACTCCGTTGCTCCAGGTAACAAGTTTGTTGATGGCCATTTGCAGTTGACGCTCAATAAAAAACATTTAGGAGCCTCGACAGTAAATGGCGATATCGTCAACGTACAGGGAATAGTTCACAGTAGATGGAAGTTGTAAACAAGCCTCATTAATAGCAATGAGGAAAAGGAAGGGACTCAGCACACTTCCCTGTGGGACTCCATTATCCTGCGTAAAAGGGTCTGAAGGCGGAGACACACATGCACGGTTTACATCCGACTAGCTGTCGCATGCGACTCTGGAACGACTACTTCCGGTCTCAAACGGCCAGTCGCAGGAGTCGTGCGACTAGTTTTTCAAACTTCAGCTCTGTCCGACTTTCACGCGACTGGTCGTTCACGATAACCAATCATGTTGCGAGAGTATACACGATTAGCATCATGGGAAGCATCCACACGATTAGCATCACGGGAAGCATCCACACGATTAGCATCACGGGAAGAATATAAACGATTTAGCATCACGATTAAAATTAACTTTGTTGGATTAATAATAAATTGTATTTTTGACGCGTAATCGAATCCATTTTGGCGGAAATGAATACAGTTTCCTGTGTGACTGCAGCGCTATCACGGACACAATTTGAGTTAAAATGCTTGTCGGTTGAAAGTCGTGCGCGCGGAAGTCGGAAATGTGTGTTTTGCTAGTCGCATGCACTCTGGTGTCGCTTCAAGTCGGATGAAAACCGTGCGCGTCAAAGTCGGATATGTGTGTTGGCACCTTGAGAGTGTTGACCCAACGCGAACTCGGAAGGTTCTATTCGCCATGAAATTACACAGGAAAGAGGGAAGACGTCCTGTAAGGCCGTATTTACGCAAACGTATTGCTATCCCATGCCTCCAAGTTGTATCGTAGGCTTTTTCCAGATCGAAGAAAACCCCTACGACATGTTGTCTATGTCTCTGTGCAAAATGAACCTCATGCTCCAACCGTACAAGGTGATCAACAGTTGAACGGGATTTGCGGAAACCGCACTGAAACCTAGACAACAGGTGGTTTTTTTCCAGGTACCACATAAATCGGACAGAGACCATCCTTTCCAAGACTTTACACAGACAGCTAGTTAACGCTATTGGTCGATAGTTTGAAGGGCAAGAGTGGTCTTTATTTGGTTTTGGGATAGCAATAACAATTGCTTCTCTCCACGAAGTTGGAATCTCTCCTAATGACCAAATGTAGTTGTATAACGAGAGAAGGTGAGCATAAGCTTCCTTCGTGAGATGTTTCAGGAAAGCGTATAAGATTCCATCCGGGCCTGGCGCAGAATCTCTGGAGCAACGAAGAGCATAATGCAGTTCCCTTAAAGAAAACGGGAAATTATATTTTTCGAGGTTTCCAGATTTAAAATTTATAGCATGCGATTCTTCGATACGTTTTTGTCTTTGGAAGTAGGCTGAGTAATGTTTTATTTGTGAAACCTCAGCAAATGCCCTTCCGAGGATATTCGCTACCTCTTTCGGGTCAAAGTATGTATGACCATTTTCAATGAGTGAAGGGAGTTTATCCGGGAGTCTTTTCCTATTTATTTTTCTAATCATGTTCTATACAGTTTGAAGGGGAGTGTTTTTATTAATGGAGGAGATATAATCTCTCCAACAGAGTTTCTTATTATTGGAAATGATTAGTTTACAACTGGCCCTTTTTTTCTTATAAGTAATAAGATTCTCAAGAGTGGGTTGTGCGGAAAAAATGCGGAGAGCTCGCTTACGTTCTCGAACCGCTAGGGCACATTCTTCATTCCACCATGGCACTGGAATTTTCGTGGAAGACGATCTACACTTAGGAATGGATTGTTCTGCCGCATGGAGGATGCGGGAAGTGAAATCCTCTACAGCTTCATCTACAGATGGAAAGGGTGTTTTATTCTCAAACTGTAGATGGGATTGGAAGACCTGCCAGTCTGCTTTATCCAATTTCCAACGTGGTAAAGAGTTGGAAAAAGAAGAACTCAGAGAAATACTAATCGTGAAATGATCACTACCATGTAAATCTGAGAATACGCTCCAGGCTAAGTTAGGTGTAAAAGATGAAGAGGATATAGATAGATCTATGCATGACAGAGAGCCATTGGCTGAGTGGAGAAATGTTGGAGAGCCATTGTTTAACAAATTGACGTTAAAAGCATTCAAAACTTTCTCTATCATATATCCTCTTTCAGAGAGCTTTATAGATCCCCAAATGGGATTATGGCCGTTAAAATCCCCCAGAATAAGAAAGTGGCTTGGAAGTTCATGCAGCAGAGATGACAAAGATGTTTCGTCCGTATATTGATCTGGAGGTAAATACAGTGAACAAACAGTTAGAGGTGAGAGATCTTTGAATAAGACTCTAACTGCTACCGCCTGAAGATTAGATTTTAAATTAATGGTAGTAAAAGGCAAAGATCTTTGAACTAAGATGGCAACACCACCACAGGCTTTATTTCCCGAAGTATAATCCTTCCTAATAAAATTAAACCCTTTTAGGGTAGGAGACTGGGATGGCAAGAGGAACGTTTCTTGCAAAGCCAATAAGGAGAAGGAGAACTTATTGACTAAGAGCTTGAGGTCTTCTAAGCGACAAAAGAATCCATTAAGGTTCCATTGTAATAGTGCCATGATGAAGGTTTTAAGATGTAGGATTAAACTCCCGAGATAACTCCATCTCCTCAATAGGAGATATCTGTACGTTTAAAGGGAAGTCTGGCCCTCCCCCCAAAACTGGAGAATTTGGTGTAGTCTCTACTACACGTTTTTTGGAGGGGTCAGAGGAAGGTGACGCCTCTGACGAGCGTTTCTTCCCATCTTCTCTCTCCGAAGTTTTTGGAGGAGTTCCTGGTTGTATGATGGGATTCGAAGTCCGACTAACGCTAGCAGATGGTTCTGTGGGGGTGGAAGTTCCACAGGAAAAATCTGCAATACGTATATCTGTCATAGTACCAACTGTCATAACAGAAGGACGACTCTTAACTGCAGAAGCGTAATTTCGGACTTCATTCCGTTCGACCTGCTTACGTGCTTCTGGTAAAGACAAACCCCCAAGGACGCGAACCTCTTGGATTTTCTTTTCCTTCCGCCAAATAGGACAGTCTCTTGAAAGGGCAGAATGGGCTCCCTTACAATTACAACACCGGAACTCGTTTGAACAATCTTGCAACAAACTGCATTAAAATGACAGTTTGTTCTCGTGTGGCCGTACTTCTGACATTGGAAGCATCGCAACGGGTTGGGGATAAAGGGTCTCACGTGACAGTGGATATAGCCGATATAGATAGTATCAGGCAAAACTGCTCCCTCAAAGGTAACAATGAAGGAATGCGTAGGATGAGGAACACCATTCCTCCTTGGAGCGATCCGGCGAATGTCAACAACAGATTGATCATCCAATTCGGCAATGATTTCCTCGTCCCCCATTCCTTCCAGGTCCTGGCACGTGAAAACACCTTTCTTGTAATTTAAGGTTGCGTGGAGAGAAACCGAAATGGCTTTCCCAGCAAACCTTTTTAAGGATAAAAAGGTGGTAGCTTGTTTATCCTTAACCTCGATCAATGGCCATTAAACAGTCTTTTTACATGTTTCGTGTCCCCAATGAGGCGTTTGAGTTCTTTTGAAATTAGAAATGGGGAGATGGTCTTAAACGACTCCCCACTTGCCAATTTCATCTCCAAAAACTTCGGATTCTTTGGCGGTCTTCGACTCGATCTCTCTTCACGATCGTTCTTTTGTTTCTGGTTAACTTGCTTATTTTGTTTACCCATATTAAGTAGGATAAATATTTATCTCCCTCGCTCCCCACCCACCACCGAGCCCAACAAGGGGATGCACATTGGCACCAGGGATACGAGGAGGATATAGGCAGCGCCTAACCCTATGGCCGAAGCTCCAAAGAGCGACGACCAGCCGATTGATCTGGACGGGCTCATCCAGACCACCCATCCTTCCGAGAAGCAGAGGCCAAAGTGGTGTGTTGTTCCGGAAAGCCTTGACTCAACCACCAGGATCCCCCTTTCCCCAGAAGTAGGGTCGCTGCGCACGGCAAACACGCAGGTGGACGTACTGGTCGCAATGGAGGCCATGTCAAAAACATGCCTGCATTGCGAGCACCGGTCCCTTTGGGAGGGTCCACAACCGACCGGACACTTTTAGTCTGGCCTCTCTGCTAAGGCCTGTCTGGCATGGGTGACCCGATCCAGCATAGCCCTTAGCGTCACTGAGGCACTCAAGCCCCTCCACCACGTCAAGGTAGTGCCCACGGAGGGGCCGCACGATGGAATAAACAGGACTATCCAGGATCGAAGAAATCGTCTGCATATAACTTGAGTCTTTGTTGCAATACTCCAGTGAAGACCTTATAATCCGTGTTGAGAAGAGTTATACGCTCTGGATCTGAAGTCTTTGGTAGAAGGATAATCTTCTCCATCGTAAATTCTGGCGTGATAAGATGGCATTAAGCATTTGTACCAGCAAAGGACCAAGAAGATTCCAAGTCGTGATGTAGAAGGCATACCTGAAGCCATCTACGCCAAGACTACTTGCAGACGATCACAAGACTACTTGCAGACGAGGACCTTCTTGGCTTCGTCTTCAGAAATAAGAATGAAGCCATTGATATCCTCAGAAAAAGGTGGAAGTGCCTGTATCCAGTTCTCAGTGGCTTCTTATGGGAAGATTGGGTGGTTAAAAAATGAAGAAAAGTAGGTATAGAAAGCTGATAAGATTTCCGAATCGGCATCCACTACCCCACTTCCGCAACCAAGCGGGAAAATCACATAGCGTTTGCTCATCGTCTCTACTCTACAAATACTGCAGATGACATATGCTGGACATCAGCTGTACAGGTGAAGTTTGCTTTGAGCGCTGTGCCAGTAGCTTTTTGGATCATTAGAGTGTTGATCTCACTCTTCATCTGTCTGATGTCCGCAACAAACTCCTCCGGAGGGGTGGAATTACGGAAGAGTCTCAAGTTCTTTTATAGCATGAGAAGATGACGATGACAGCCCCAATCTTCTTGAAGAATCGATGGATTTTAGTTTTTAAAGAAGCCACGAAGCTAGGTATATTACAGCGAAAAAAACCTCGCTGTAACAAAACACGTATCTTTTGGAGGAGCAAAGTTCCGAGATTCAGCGCGGCAAGGGAAGAGCGGGAGATTCAATTATCAGCACGAGGGAAAGCGACAGGAGACGAGAGAAGAATTCGAGAGACGGGATTGTGCAGTCCTCGGTGTCAGATGGAATTAATTCGATGAGCAATGAGCGACGGAGACAGGAGCAATACGGAAAAAGGGAGATTAATGTGTGATGTGTTGTTTGCTATGCAACAATGAGTAGTATAGTTGGGGTTTCACAATTTATGATATTGCCCAAACACACTCCTCCACAGCAAAAAACAATCATTGAATACTTATGAGATAACAGTCACAATACACTCATGTAACAGAGGCTTAGTCTAAATTCTCTTATTAGTATCACTTATGAAGATTTTCTAAGTCTATGTTCCCTTCCCTGAGGCTACGTCACGTTAACAGTCCCACCCAGGTAATAGACTTACTTTTCTCAGTTTCTCAAATTTATTTTTTTATGTGTTGTGCCCGCAATAATCTTTCTTACTTATTCTTATAATTTAATAATTTAACCACTGCAGTATCAATATTCCTTTATGATCAGTTATAGCAAAATAATGCTTCGTAATTCAAAGACTGGAACTAATTATTTTAAGAAGGAAAACAATCAATTATGGTAATTTAAATTGTATCGTTTTATTTATTCAAAGATTCAATTTAGCAAATTTAGAGTGTTAGTCAAATATATATGAAAATAGCATATAAACAATTCGCAATACTTCTGAGTTTCCAAGACTTGAAATTTTATGATAATTGACTATACTTATTAAAAAGCTTTCCCAAGATTATCATTTAAACGCGCAAATGCAATAGTTCAATTTAAGTTCTATGTTCTCTCTCTTATAGAATCGAAGTGAGCTCATTTTAATTGTAAATAGGAAATGTATGCTCACTTATCACTTATCTGTGTATTATACTGTCACACATCTAGACAGTATGTTGAGGAACCTGATGAACTTGTTCAATAATGATCACATTTGTTGGGGCCCATTTGATGAATCGTTGTTTACTCTCCCTTGTTGTGGTGTTGCTTTTGTCAACCGTTGAGACCTTGATCCGATCCGCTTCCTTTGCTCCTCCACCCCACGGCTACCACCGCCGTTACCTCGTGGATTCAACAGCTCGCTCTCAGCTTAATCACTCGCAAGAGACCTGGTTGATCCTTGCACCATGTCGTGGATAATTGTCACCCAGTTGAACCGCTTTCATTTGCATTTATTCAATGCTTTTGAAACCTGGTTGATCTGCCTAGCTTGATTTTCAATGTCGCCATTCAACAGCAACAGTTCCATGCGTGCGTTGTTTTAAGTGAAACGTTCACGTCGAATCATTCAATATTCCCAATTGTTCATCATAGATAATTGAGAAATCAAATATGCTACTTTGCATTGGAATCATTATTGAAAGAGCACATTTGACATAGGAATCATAGTGACAGGACTCAGTTGAGAGACCTCCCACGAAGGACTGCACACGTACGAGAGAGATGAGAACAAAAAGCACAAAGATGAACGAGAGTTCCGCTTTTCCCCCTTTTATAAACAACGCTCGCTGCGCGAGAAAGCTTCAAACCGACCAATCATTGCCCTCCACCGCACCAAGAGTAGGAAAAGTTTCTTTCTTTTGCACACGATACAAGAGACGCTCTGAAACTTGGCGGGTCGGAACAATGAGAGATAGGCTTAATTATATTTTAATACTAAATGTATAAAAATGTAAACAAGAGAAAAGAACGCATAATAAAATTGAATACAAGACATTTACAAAAGGTTGGTTGGGTTGGGTTTTAGGGCGCGCCAACTACTAAGGTCATTTTGCGCCCAATTCTGACCTAAGACGCCACGCACGACTAAAAATATAAATAGCCAATAATTAAAGGGTAGTAAAATCATGACCGTTAAAATATGATATGAAGTTCTAAGAATAATATAAAAAACTCTCAGCAGGCTAAAACAAAATTAAAATTGGTAAAAATATACTACAACACTGTTGTGACACATAATAAAACTTTGAAATGATTAGATGAGTTTAAAAATGTAAAATTTTTAAAAATTATAAAAAATATTTAATATCAGCAGATCAAAAGGGGGAAAAAAAAGAAAAAGGGATGATTAAATACTTTTAAAAATGTGAATAGTCTTTAAGAAATAAAATATTTTTTTACAAATAACTGGATTTTCTCCCAATAAAAAATCCAATGAATATTCAAGCCCCAGCGAACGACGCAGCTTACTATGTAGAGGGCATTGAATAAGGATGTGCTTAACAGTCAAATCTGCTCCACACGAACACATTTACAAAAGGAATGAAATTGACAGGAACTGATCATAAAGTCGAGTTCAAAACGAATTCAAATGAATGAATTTGCATTTGAATTCGTGTGACATAACATGTCACAAATGCCAAGCTTGGAGGCATTAATGTTTCACAGCGAGCGAGAGTTTTGCCGAGTAATAAAAGCTCTTCGTCGGCTTCTCGTCGGGGAAAGAAAAGCCTTCCTGCGGCGGAGGTGAGCTCGTCCGACCGTGGAAAATTCCAGTAAGTAAATTTTCGCCGGTCAGTCTTCTGAGTATTACCCGTTTCGAGGTGGAAATGTGGCATGAGAACCGTCAGCAAGAGGAAAATAAGTGCATTGTGTGCTGGGAGCGAGTTCGTTATCTCGGCGTATTTCCCTACGGCTTGACGGCGTTCTTTTATGACCGAATCGGCCGGGTTGTTGCTCGCCAGTGATTATTGCTGTGTTATTTTCGACAAGAGTGCAGTGTAAAGAGTGAGTACTGAATCCTTATTTTTATTCCGTTATCTTTCTTTAAAAGAGTGCATTCGAGTGCTGTGCAATTTAAATGTCAGGCTTAGCTCACGTAATTTGTTAAGGCCTCAAATTCTGGTGTGTGCCAGCATTTTCATCAGTTTACTTACGCTAGAATATAAGCGGAGTGTAGTGTAAAGTGTTTCATCAGTATTTATTTAGTATCTATCAGTGTAACGAGTAATACTAGTCATAAGCGAAGGAGTTGTGTTTCTTTGTTTTTGCGAGTGCATATTTAAGCGTTCTAAATGTAATTTCTATTTTCTCCTTCCGCAGACTCTTGTCGTTATCAATTATCTTATTGACTGTTAGTGCTGATACAGTTTAAGACCGTATTTAGTCTATAGGACATTAACTATAATTCCGGACATTATTTCACAATCATTGGGCATAAATTAATAGTGTTTCTTTTTAATGTGCGGACTATTGGAACTGTATATAAGTGTGTGCAAAACGCTTATGTATCAATGGAGAAATTTATCCGATATTTCCAAGATTTGTATTTCACCACGAGTGTAGCATATTGTGAATTATTGAGTAAACTATTTTTTTGGATTGATTATTGCGGTCGGCCTTATTGCGATCTATGCGGCACCTGGCGCGATCTGTTTTCCTTAGCTTCTCGAAACAATGGAAAATGGCCGAAGCTCGATGACCATGAATATCTATAGACCGTGGTAGCGAATATTAAGAATTTATTGTAATTATTGATTTGAATTTATTGCGGGAATTGTTTGTTGATAGCTTTAGTATTAAGCTCATTTCATCTTATTTCGTATTTTACATTATTGCATCTACCAAGTTGGGTATTTGTAATTGGTATTATTTTATTTTGCTTTACTTCATTATTGCATGATTAAATGTTTTCGTACGTTCTTAAATCGTAGTGCTTTGACTTAGTGTCCCGTTATTTAGTTATAACCCTAGCAAAGCTTCCACTGTGCAATTTGGCACGTGACATTAAGGTAAAAAGCAATCTGTGGAAATGGTGTTCCACAAATTGAACGAACGTTCCTATGTCTAGTAAAGAATCATACATGAACCAGTTAAGATATTGTATCGGAGATGGCCCTGTAGATAACGCTGGAATTGGAGGTTTTCAAGACCACATGATGGCACTATGGCATGAGAAAGAACATGGAATGACCTCCATTGAACCAGGGGAACCAGCAAACGCATTATCGACAAGAAAAATGTCTGGTTTTGATTACACTTTGGGTCCTCGCTGGTAGGTGAACCCACGATGAATATTACGTGGATGATGTGTCCATAAGTCGAATAACGCGTTTTGTTGATATAAACAATGCACAAGTCCAGATGAAAAAATGTTATCATCTAAGCGACAATCAAAATCCCCAACAATCACGACAAAAAGAGATGAGCATAAAAAGCTGTCAATATCACTAGGTTGGTTGGTTGGTTGGTTGGAATTTTAGGGCGTCGGCTACTATGGCCATTTTGCGCCCGACAGAAAGTTTAAAAACCCACAGTTTATGGGCCAAAAGTTTTAAAAATTCAGATGGAGAAAAAAAACAAAACATAAAAACGTTAATGACAAAGATGGGAAAACAATAAAAATAATGCCTGAGATTTTAAAAACCATAATAAATTTAAAAAACCGACATTTTCCTCCAGCGTTCTCCCGTAATAAGAAATACTTCTATAGGTTCTGTGTAAATCATTAGTGTGTAAAGGGCACTAACTGACTATAAAATAGATGATTAAACTCTATTTTCTTATGAGATGTCCCCTAATAAAAACTGATGAATATGATTAGTGTGTATATGGCACTAAATGAAACCTATACTTAATGATCAAATATATACAATGCAAAAGCAATAAAAAGATGATTATATGAATTTAAAAACATGAATAATTTTTAAAAAAAGAAACACTTTTTTAAAAATTATGGGGTTGTTCCCCAACAAAAAATCTAAGGAGTGATTCAGCCCTAAAGAGCGTCGTAGTTTAGTGTGTAAAGGGCACTGGATTAAAATATGCTTAATAGTTAGCATTGCTCCACAAGAACAAAATGGAGCTGGTTCTTTTTTTAGTAAATGGATGTGAGTAAGACGGCTGTGACCAATCCTAAGCCGAGTAAGAACAACATCTTCCCGCCTATTTGTTAGACAAGGTAATGACCACGGTGTGATGGAACGCTTGACTTCAAAAAGTTTATTAGCTGGGTTAAGAGGCCAAGACTCCTGCCAAGAAGATTTGAGTTTCTTGGAAATCACCGGGTATAAATGCTCGGGGATTGACAGCAATTCCGAGATCGGTACCTGAGTAATAGCGTGTTTTGCCGCCTTATCGACCCGTTCATTTTGCTGGATACCCATATGACTAGGGATCCAGACAAAATGAATTCTGGTACGTTGGAAATCTAAAAAATAGAGGTATTCCTGGATTCTTTTGACAAAAGGATTTTCAGAATTGAAAGATTCCAACGATTGCAAAGCGCTCAGAGAATCAGAGAATATCCAGATGTTGGAGTTTGGATATTGAAAACAGAACTCTAACGCTTTGGCTAACGCAACCAATTCCGCTGAGAAGATGGAAAACTCGTTTGGCAAATGACAGGAGAATATAGTGTTATCTATAAGGAAAGCACAGCCAACCCCGTCCTCTGATTTAGACCCATCTGTATATATGTGGAAGCCATCAGGAAGGGTTTCTAAAAAAACCTTAAAAAGTGCGTTAATTTCGGCTTCCAAAAAATTTGATTTTTTCCCACCGAATAAATTGTAATTTACATCTGGTTGGGGAAGAATCCACTGAGGGACATCTCTGACCTCTCGGCTATGCATGGCTGGAAATGAGAGGTTCAGGCTCTCCAGAAGGTTCTGGAACCAATTGTTGATGCTTCTATAAGAGTGATGGGGAGGGATTCTAGGTTTACTAAATAGACAGGCAAAAGCTGGGTGCTGACTTTCACCATATATGCGAAGAGCATATTTCAGGAGGAGTTTGGCTCTTCTTAACCATAACGGGGGTTCAGAAGCATCTACATAAAGGCTCTCTACCGGACTTGTTCGGAACGCTCCTATGGCAATTCTTATGCCTAGATTGTGAACGGGGTCTAACAGCTTCAAGGTACTTTTGGAAGCAGATGCATACACAATACTACCGTAGTCCAATTTAGATCTAACTAGAGAGCCGTATAAAAAAAGAAGCATCTTCCTATCCGCACCCCATTTGGTAGCGGAAATGGAGCGCAAAACATTCATGGCTTGTAAGCATCTCGCTTTTAAATTACGAATATGTGGGAGCCATGATAATTTTCTATCAAATGTCAGACCCAAGAATTTATGTGAGTCCACCACTGAAATAGGGGATCCATAAAGTGTAAGGTCTGGGTCTGGATGGAGACCTCTCAAAAAACAAAAGTGAACGGCTCTTGTTTTTTGGGGTGAAAATTTAAATCCTACTTCGTTGCTCCAGGTTACAAGCTTGTTGACGGCCAGTTGTAGTTGACGCTCAATAAAGATCAATATCACTAAAGAATGTTTCTTTCTTTACTTTTTCACATGGGGCACACACAGTAAGCACACAGAGGTTGACACCAGATGATTAGATATCTAACGTAATCACTTTGCCTGGAGAGATAGATTCAAAATGATGATGAGTAACCCTTGGCCATGCAGAGAGGAAGAATTAAGGAAAAACTGGCGTTGGGGTAACGACTACGAAGGCTGGGTCGATTATAGCACTGCTATGGGCTAATTTCACTTCCTAAAGCAGGAGAATGTCCGGAACATACAGAGCAATAAACGTTGACAACACTAACTGCTGAAATCGAGAACCGAAGGAACCAACTTTCAATGAAAGGATCTTAATGTTGAGGATTTAAAGACGGCGGAAGGTGGCTTGGAATATCCACTGGAATATGCTGACTTGGGGCTGATGAAGAAGACCCAGAAGTCTTGTCGATCAGCGAACGTGTGCAGTGAGAAAAGCCACTACGATGGTGACTCTTGCTACTCTCCTGCTCAGAAGATGATGCCTTTATATTAGTTTTACTGTGATGGCGTTGGTTCCTCTTACGAGGACTTTTCATTATTGTACGACCATCCCGCTGTTTCTCCAGCTGCTGATGCCGATGAAGCCACTGGCGCCATAGAAGGTGGTGGATGGTATCCACTCATTGGCTGAGGGGAGTGCGATGTCGGAGGCACAGTGAAAACTCCTCCGTCGCAATTGCCAGTTAGGCACCAATAGGGTCATCCACCAGACAAAGTCTTTGGCAGAGCTCACCACAATGTCTGCCAATAACTTCAGAGGTGGGATTACATCCTGTGTTTCTGGAGGCGGAGGTAGGGTGGCACGATTTCCTGCGGCTCTGATGGCGGAGGTGGAACTTGCTGAGACAGTGATGATTCTGCCTGATGGCTTGTCTAGTACACTCTGGGCAGCGGTGATATCTGCCCAGAATGCGAGAGCAGTTCTCACATTTCTTCAAGAGAGGGCAGTCTCTCTTGAAATGCTAACTCTTGTGATAATATCAACAGCATTGCCTCGTGCCCTTATAAGACAAGAAGATATGTTCTTCATGCATTATAAGGGAATCTGGAATATCCCTCTCCATCTGCATATCGAACAGGATATCTCCATTCCGCAGACGAGTGGTGTCAGAATGACCTGGCCAGAACATGCCGAGAACCTCTCCGAACTCCGACACGAAGTTACGGATGTAGCCATTGGAGAAGAGTGACGAAACTCCCCTGACGTGACCGCGAGATGCGATAGTGATGTTAACCACCTTTACAAAGTCCATATCTACGATGCGATCAGCAGTTGCTGATTGTTGGCAAAGCTTTCTTGCCTCAGTCAACGATAATTTCTGGAGGACCAAAACAACAGGATTTTCTGATGCTAAAACAGGATACGGCCCGTCTGCGAAAGCCAAGATCATGCAATGCATGGCCTCACAAAACAGAAAAGAGTCTTAGATGAAAAAGTCGGCGCTCAACGTAAAAAAAAACAAAGAATTATTCATTGAATAAAAAAGAAAGTCACAATAATTCACAATTTTCCCAGTACAGGGCACTAGACGGTTCCTGGAAAAAGACTGCATACTGAATTCCTCTCAAAAAAAATTTCCTTCCGAGCTTCTCGTAATCTTTGTTTTTGTGATGACTGCCCATTGGTTTGCCTGTCCCAGATTTTTGCACAACCAATGAACAAGCAGCATGTCCTTGTCATTCAGTGTTATATTATCAACTTCCTGATTGGCTGCCTAGCTCTCCTTTGTTCTCGAATTTTTTTGCGTTGGAAAATCTCGTTCTACTTGCTTTCTCTGTTATCTGCCCCCCGCCCCCGTTTTGACGAAATTACATGGTTCTCCCGTTGATCGCCATGACAGACAGCGTATGATATCATCGACCTGCTTGTGCCACCTGTTGTAATGTGTATGGTTTATGAATTTACAGGAGAATTCCTTGGTAAATGAAAATGCAATTATCAAGAAAAAAAAGTCATCAATTTTTACTGTTAATGTGCACAAAAAACAACAACAGGAAAATTCTCCATTACTCTGAAGACAAATCTGTAATAGAAAAATATATGCTATAGGGAAACAGCTTACAAATTAATCTAATTAAGCTGTATACATTAATATAAGTTATGTTAGAAAGTATAAGACCGTTGAGCTGACATTAGGAATTAGTGTGAAAAAGGGATTTATTTGATCAAAATGTTTGATACAAATAAACAATATAATGTTTATTCCATGATATGAAAGAAATCATTGTTGATTTTTACCTGAATTTTACACCGTTAAGTATTTATACTCATATGGCAAAGTCATGGGATAGCACCTAATAACGTGTGGGACCTCCTCTAACCCGGCGAAGTGCCACAGTGCGACGTGGCATGATTCCACCAGTCGATAGAAGACATCTGAAGACATTGCCAACTATTCCGACTGAAGAGCTTCCCACAATTGCCCATTACGGAGCCACCATCGGCTTGCACAGTGCATGCTTGACGACTTGGGTCCATGGCCTTCATAGGGTCTGCGCAAAACTCGAGCCCTACCATCAGCTCGAATCGAGACTCATTAGACCAGGTCACACGTTTCCAGTTGTCAAGTGTCCAGTCGATGTGTTCATGGACTCAGGAGAGACGTTGCTGACGATATCTTGTTAGCAAGGCCACCCTTGTGGGTCTTCTGCTTCTGACCATCCTACTCACACTTCGTTGGTCCCATTCATTGAGAAGGTGTGGTCGACCACTGCGTAGTCCATGGTGGGAGGTAATGACATCAAGTTGGTACTCTCGGTAGACTCGTAGCTATATCAGCCTCCGAAGATGGTGTAATACTGAAACGCGTAAGGCACATTAAATATTTCTACCGTATCATTTGTTTGACCCTTTATTTCTTTATCTAGTTATTATGATACTTGACAATATGGACATTATGGAAGACTCTTGAAATTGTGGACCGTAGGATGTTGAATTCTTTAGTCACCTCCGATATTGAATAACCCATATGTTGTGCTCCATTTACTAGGACACGTTCGAACTCGAACAGTTCTCGTCGTGTAGCCATTGTCACACTGAACACCTCACCCCTTACTCATGACAGTGTAACTAAACCTACTGACACTGACTTGCACATGATGCTACTGCCACTTGAAAAATAGTCCACTGCTGTCCCATGGCTTTTGGCATATGAGTGTATAAGACCACATGAATTATCCAGAGTTTGAAAATGGGAAAGAATTAAATTGGGACTCCTTTATTTACAAGGACATCATATATTTGTTCTGGCATTGACCTTATTACAAGGGGCGTTCAAATTTGACCTGGACTTTATTTTTTGTAAATTTCATTGTTGTGATGCAAATGCAACACCACTTATCCGGTTGCCATGACAACCAATTGTTTGTTTAAACAAAATGGCGGACAGCGATGTTTCGACCAAAGTGGAACAACGAATAATCATCAAGTTTCTCCCAAAAGGAAGGTGTGAAAGCATCTGAAATTCATCGGTTTGTCTCTATCATCCGTCTTTGCTTGGTGCCAAAAGTTTGAAGGAAGGCGAGAATCCACAGGCAATGAATCTCATAAAGCAAGGCCAGCAACTGCCGTCAACGATGGCATCATCGCACGAACAATTGAGCTGATAAGGGACAACAGGCGGATTCATGTCCGAAAATTGGCTTCAATACTGAACATCAGCACTGGTTGTGTGGAGACCATCATCCACGATAAGCTGAAATTTAACAAGATCTGTGCCAGTTGGGCCCCTAAGCAATTCACCGAGGATCACAAAATCACCCAGGTGGAAATCTGTTCCATGCTGCTGCAGCGATATGATAGGGAAGTGATAGCTTCCTAAGCCGTGTTGTGACCACCGATGAGAAAAGGATTCATCACCATACTCATGAAAGCAAGCGTGTGAGCATGGAGTGACGACACACTGACTCACCACGATCCAAGGAATTCAAGATGACACCGTCGGCAAGGAAAATGATGACGACTGTATTCTAGGAAATTAAGGGTATCATTCATGTCGATTTTCTGGAAGAACGTCAAACCATACATCCATCTGTGACATTTTGGCGTTGGACCTTCGTCGGCATGGGTGAGGTGATCATCCGTCTGCTGCGGAGGCCCATACGTAGCAGGGTCCTCTGTACTGTGGTTTTAGAGACTTGTCTGGTAGCACTCTCGTTGGTTGGAGCGGTAAATTGTTCCACTACAGCTCTTCTGCTGGCCTTCACATACCTTCGCAGCCGACGTTCACCGCTCTCATCAATGGTACGTGGTGCTCCACAGTACCCATATCGTTTACTCTGAACGGTCCCATTTTCCCAGTCATGATACATTTTAACTACAGCAGCACGAGAACAGTGCACAAACTGCGCGGTTTCCGAAATACTGCCACCCTTGGCCCGAAAGCCGATTGTCATCCCCTTTTCCAGATCTGATAAATCACCTTTCATACCCATTGCAGCAATGAGTGATATGTTTTTAACATCGTGAAAACCTACTTTATATAATCACCTAACCAATTCCCAACACGTGACATAGTTCCTCGGCTGGGCGACCCCGAAGACAAACGTACGGGGTGGTCATAATAATGTGACTCGACACTGTATGTCTCTGAGCAGAGAGCCAGTGACACTTGTAGCCATCTGGACCATCCAAATTAAATTTCTTTTCGTCTGAAAATACAGTGTCCTAAATTGATGTATACACTCTTTGAAACCTTATAGCTCAGAAACGAAATGAAATAGAAACGTATAAGGTTTGTTGTGTTTGATCCAGACGGTGCTGGAAAAGCATATCAACGCGTTCATTGTTGTTCATTTGTTTATAAACCAAAATGGCGGTGAGACTTTCATTCGATGAACGTAAGTGGATACTGAAGTGTTATTGGAAAGTGGAGAATATTGTTAAGGTTCAACGACGTTGGAGGGTTGAATCTGGTACACCACCGCCAACGATCACAATTGGAGGATTGAATTTGGTACACTACTGCCAACGATTCAATGGTATGTGGTTTCATAAAACTATTATGGTTCAGGTGGATAGGTTAGGAAAAATCTTTTCAGTCCACCTACTATCAAGAAATTTCTTTTAATTAAAAGTGACGATGAAAACTGGCTAAACTTTAATGAATCCGCCCAACGACTATTACAACACTTTAAAGGAGATAATAAGCACGACTCCCCCACAAATATACTGGCAAATATAGAAATAAATAGTAACCCAATTATAACCACAAAATGGAAACCCCATTTACAAACGCCATTCCAAAGACGGAATCTCATGCAAATTTCTACATAAATTAACTGGAAACATGCCTAGTAATATCTTAAAAGTATATAACCAAACTTGGGAAACAGGAGAAATACCGCACTCCAGGAAAGATACCCTGGAGTAAAAACAGAAAAAAAACAACAGGAAAACGGACCGATAGCGCTAACATCTTGCTTGATCATGGTCCTAAAGAAACTAGTCTGTAGTAGACTTCACTTTCTTAGAAATTAATAGTTGGTTGGTTGGTTGGTTTAAGTTTTACGGACGCGTCAACTACACGGTCATTTGCGCCCAACACCAGGTTAAAGGAAAACTAAACTTAACATATGCTCATCCCAAATCATTTTCCATCAATACCATACACCAACAATACACGAAGTAATAAACAACTAAAATACTACCACCCAAATAAAAACGATAAGCCAATATTTACAATATAGTTAAAAAGATGATTTGTGCTAATAAAATTGATAAAAGGTAAAAAGTAAAACTTACTATTCTAGATATTTACAAGTTAAAATCTTCTAGCTCAAGATTATCTATCTACTATATGAATTTGTATAAGTGGATTATTTTAAGAAATCTTAAGACTCTTTTTATAATATACATATTATCTCCCAGAACATCCGTTATACTGGCCGAAAGTTGCAGGCAATTCCTCAGTGAAGTGTATATCTTACAGCCAATTAATATATGCTTTACTGTCAAGATTTCCCCACAAGAACATTGTGGCACCCTCTTACGATTCAATAAATATTTGTGAGTCCAATGTCCAATGTCCTACAATGTCCAATCCTAAGACGACATACTACCACTTCCTCACGCCTATTAGCGCATGATGCTGTCATCCAGACCCCAATTTTAGGCTTCATCTCCCGAAGTTTGTTGTATGGAAGATCATTCCATCTCTCTTGCCAGATACTTAATAATTTCCTCCATATAAGAGGATAAACATGTTCTGGTAACGATTGAATCTCCAATATATTATTTCCATGTATTGCATCTCTGGCTGCTTTATCTACTATCTCATTTCCCGAAATTCCCATATGGCTTGGTACCCAACCAAAAGATATCCCTATCTCGTGTGACTGTATTTTATATAAAATCTCCTGTATTTCTTGGAGTATAGAACAGCGTGGTGCAAACTGATTAATGACTTGTATAGCACTCTTAGAATCCGTAAAAAATGATTATTTGTTTGAATTCCTTAGATACTGCGTATTCTAATGCTTTCTTTATAGCAACCAATTCTGCTGTAAATACCGAGAAGTGGTTCTGTAATCGAAAAGATTTTAGTTCTTCTTCACATCGAAAAGCACATCCCACTCCTTCTTCAGTTTTAGATCCATCTGTGTAAATATGGGTAATATCCAAGAAACTTTCAAGGAAATTATAGAAGGTTGCTCTTACTTCCTCCCGAAGAAGTTGTGCTTTCTTTCCAGGGAAGATTTCATGGTACTCTGGAGGAGATATTTGCCATGGAGGTATATTACTTATTTTCTTCATGTTCATATCTGGGAGGGTGACATTAAGTTTTTGCAATAAAACTTTTAAACGAAAACCTACGCTCGGTGCTAATCGTGGTTTATTTATAAATATATTTAATGCTTCAGATTCAAACAAAATATTGTGTACAGGATGCCCAAATTGGCTGTATATACGAGTAGCATATCGTAGAAAAAGTTTCGAGCGTCTTATAGTTAAGGGGGGTTCGTTAGTTTCCACATATAGACTTTCTATTGGGCTAGTTCGAAACGCACCTGAAGCTATTCTAATGCCCATATGGTGTATAACATCAAGAGATTTCAGCGTGCTTTTAGTAGCTGTAGAGAAAACGAAACATCCGTAATCCATTTTGGATCTTATCAACGAGCGGTACAATAGCATAAGAGTATCTCTATCAGCTCCCCAACGAGTACGGGATAGAGTTCTTAATAAATTCATAGCCTGGTTGCACTTCTTCTTCAATACTTTTATATGGCAATTCCAATTTAATTTCTTGTCAAATATCAAGCCTAAAAACTTATTACTTTCCATAACAGGAAGCGTAACATTATCAAGCATTAAACACGGGTCAGGATGTAATCCCCGTATTTGACAAAAATGTATTACTACACTTTTCACTGGTGAAAGGCGAAAGCCCGTCTTTTCACACCACTGTTTAATATTATTAATTGCTAATTGCAGTCTTCGTTCCACTGAGTTGATGGCATAACCTCTGCAATAAATGGCCAGATCATCGACAAAGATGGAATGTACTACTGAGGGTGGAATTCGTGCGGAAACATCATTTATTGCAATAAGAAACAAAAGTGGACTAAGTACGCTACCCTGTGGCACACCATTTTCCTGTGTGTAGGATTGTGAAACAACTGACCCAACCCGAACTCTGAATACACGATTGCTAAGGAAACTTCTAATAAATAGTGGCAATTTACCTCGGAGTCCAAAAGCATATAGTTGCTTAAGAATACCGTATCGCCATGCAGTATCATATGCCTTTTCGATGTCAAAGAAGACAGCCACTAAATGTTGTTTATATAATTGAGCCATCCTTATCTCATTTTCAAGTTTAACTAAGTGATCGTAGGTAGATCGACCTCTACGAAAACCACATTGAAAATTGGATATAAGATCATGGCTTTCCAAATGCCACATTAAGCGGTTGTATACCATGCGTTCCATCAGTTTACTTAAACAACTAGTGAGTGCTATAGGGCGATAATTACTCGGGTGTTTAGGGTCTCTTCCCGGTTTTGGTAATGGAATAACAATGACTTCTTTCCAGGAATCTGGGTAAGTAGAAGACTCCCAAATCTTATTAAATATGCTTAATAAAAAACATAACCCTGAATGTGGTAGCTTCTTTATCATAATGTAAGCAATGCTATCGGGTCCAGGTGCCGTGTCTTTTGATTCCCATATACGAAAGGGTAAGTTATAACTTTCGGATGTATGATTTTGAAAGTTTAATGGGGCTTTCTCTTCTTGAGTCTTCAAAGATTGAAATTTGGTAGTATAATTAGAAGTTGCCGAAACAGTGGCAAATGATGATCCTAATATATTAGCTGTCTCGGTAGTATCAAATATTTCTATACCATTGAAATGCAAAACAGGGGCAGGTGCCTTTACATACTTCCGGGAAAAAATTCTTATTTTATTCCAAATATCCGTGATAGATGTGTTTTTATTAAAGGTCGTTACAAACTGACGCCAAGATAACCTTTTACTATCCCTGATGACAAGTCTACATATGGCACGTAGTCGTTTGTATTTAATAAGGTTTTCCTGGGTAGGACTAGCACTAAAATTCCGTAAAGCTCTTTTACGGTCCTTCACTGCTTTAGCACATTCTTCATTCCACCATGGAACAGAGACTTTGTGGAATATCCTAGTTGTCTTTGGAATGGATTCATCCGCTGCATTTAAAATATGGCTCGTAAATTTATCTACTGTGGAATCGATTGTTTCTGTTTCAGATAATGTTAGATCCTGGAAGTAAGACTGATATTTTAACCAATCTGCATTTTTGTATTTCCATCTAGATGTATGACCATTTAACGAAACAGGGGAAAGTTTATCAAGGAAAATGGGAAAATGATCACTTCCCCAAACCTTTACACACAGTCCATTTAAAATATATTGATAAAGAAGGGGATGATAGGGTTAAATCAATGCACGACAACGTTCCATTAGCCATATGCATGTAAGTAGGAGACCCATCATTAAATAAATTAATGTTAGACGTCTGCAAAACTTTTTCTATCATGTCACCTCGTGGGGATAAATATACTGAACCCCATAAAGGATTGTGACTGTTGAAATCACCTAAGATTATAAATGGATGTGGAAGCTGAGAAATTAAATCTATGATGTCCGTATCCTTAATTACGCACGTAGGTGGTGAATATATAGAGCAGATCGTTGTCAATAGACGAGATCCGATATTTATTCTAACGGCAACGGCCTGTAATTGAGTGGCCAAAGGTTGGTTGGTTGGAATTTTAGGGCGTCGGCTACTATGGCCATTTTGCGCCCGACAGAAAGTTTAAAAACCCACAGTTTATGGGCCAAAAGTTTAAAAAATCAGATGAAAAAAAACGTGAATGACAAAGATGGAAAAACAATAAAAATTATGACTGAGATTTTAAAAACCCTAATAAATTTAAAAAAACCGACATTTTCCTCCAGGGTTCTCCCGTAATAAGAAATATTTGTATAGGTTCTGTGTAAATCATTAGTGTGTAAAGGGCACTAACTGACTATAAAATAGATGATTAAAGAGTGGCCAAAGGAATATTCGTAAATGGTACAGAGTAATGTATTAATATTGCCACTCCCCCACATGCTCTATCTCCAGATTCAGCATCCTTCCTAACTAGATGATATCCCCGGATAAACAGATTTTGTTGCGGGGTCAAAAAAGTTTCTTGTATTGCCATACAGAAAAACTGCTGTTTCCTCATTAATAATTTCAGGTCCTCTAATCGTGAATATAATCCCCTGATATTCCATTGTAATATTGTCGTCATAGCTTACAATTATATATATATCATTCCACAGAAGTGGAAAGTTCCCGTTGTTCCTCATCCGGGATATCCACCTCTATGGCATCATCTGGACCATCTTCATGCGTTTGTTGTAACTTTAGAGCAAAATCTGAATTTCCTCCCAATATTGGGGAAGTTGGCATAGTTTCTACAACGTGCTTCTTAGAAGTATCAGAGGAAGATGCTCCTTCTGACGGACGTTTCTTACCATCCTCTCTTTCCAAATATTTGGAAGTGGATCTTGGAGGCGAACCTGCTTTCTCAGATGGCATGCTGGAGGTAGGTCCACACGAAAGATCTGCAAAACTTAAATCTGTCATTACTCCTACAGACTGCACAGAAATACAATTTTTAACCACTGATGCAAAACTTTTGGTTTCCCTCATTTCAATTTCCCTACGTGCTTCCGGAAAAGACAGACCCTTGAGGATACGAACCTCTTGAATCTTCTTTTCCTTCCGCCACTTAGGACACTCTCTTGAGAGGGCAGAGTGGGCACCCTTACAATTGCAGCAGTAACATTTATTCAAACAGGATTCCATTTCATGTCCAGGCATGCCACATTTACAACAAACTGCATCCGAGCGACAGTTAATTTTCGCGTGGCCAAACTTCTGACAGTTAAAACATCTTAGAGGGTTGGGGATAAAAGGTCTCACTCTACAAATAATATACCCGATATATATATAGTATCTGGTAGTACTGTTCCTTCGAATGTAACAATAAAAGAATTTGTGGGCTGGGGAACTCCCCTCCTCCTTGGAACGATCCTACGAACGTCCACAACTAATTGATCGTCCAACTCGGCCAGGATTTCTCCGTCCTCCATTCCTTCCAGATCTTGGCATGTAAAAACTCCCTTTTTAAAATTCAAGGTTGCATGAGGGAAGACCGAAACCGCTTTCCCCGCGAACTTTTTTAAGGATAGAAGAATAGAGGCTTGTCTATCCTTAGAGACCTCAACCAGAAGATGACCATTGGTTAGTCTCTTGGTATTCTTTGTGTCTCCTACAAGCCGTTTCAGGTCCTTCGCAATCAAAAAAGGGGAGATAGTTTTAAATGAATCCCCACTCTCTAATTTCAACTCTAGAAACTTAGGATTTCTAGGCGATCTCAAGTTAGGTCTTTTCTCATGTCCATTCTGTTGTTTTTGATTTACTTGCTTATGATTTTTACCCATATTAAGTAAAAAAAATTTTCATCTCCCTCGCTCTCCACCCACCACCGAGCCCAACAAGGGGATGCACATCGGCACCAGAGATACGAGGAAGATATAGGCAATGCCTAACCCTATGGCCGAAGCTCCAAGGAGCGACGACCAGCCGATTGACCTGGACGGGCTCATCCAGACCACCCATCCTTCCGAGAAGCAGGGGCCAAAGTGGTGTGTTGTTCCGGAAAGCCTTCACTCAACCACCAGGATTCCCCTTTCCCCAGAAGTAGGGTCGCTGCGCACGGCAAACACGCAGGTGGACGTACTGGTCGTAATGGAGGCCATGTCCAAAACATGCCTGCATTGCGAGCACCGGTCCCTTTGGGAGGGTCCACAACCGACCGGACACTTTTAGTCTGGCCTCTCTGCTAAGGCCTGTCTGGCATGGGTGACCCGATCCAGCATAGCCCTTAGCGTCACTGAGGCACTCAAGCCCCTCCACCACGTCAAGGTATGGAGGGGCTTGAGTGCCCCACCACGGAGGGGTTAGAAATTAATAAACTACTACCAAATACCCACAGAGAATTTCGGAAAGGAAGGCAAGTGAACTGGCCTATATGGGAGCTAATAGATGCAATATATGGCAACAAAACAAAGAAATTATCTCTGGCTCATATTCTTTGATGTCACTAGAGCCTTTTACTCGGTACAACATCACATACTAATAAATAAACTCTACGAGATGAAAATACGAGGGGTGATAAAAAAGTAAGATTTTAAAGCCTGCAGTGAAACGTGTGCATTTTATTTCATACAACCAATACAGTCAACTGATAGTACGAGGGGAGTTCAATAAGTAATGCAACACATTTTTTTCTGAAAAGGGGGTTGTTTTATTCAGTATTCAAATACACCATGTTATTCCCCAATCTTTTAGCTACACAACACGATTTTTCAACGTAATCTCCATTCAATGCTACGGCTTTACGCCACCTTGAAATGAGGGCCTGTATACCTGCACGGTACCATTCCACTGGATGATGTCGGAGCCAACGTCGTGCTGCATCAATAACTGCTTCATCATCCGCGTAGTGCGTCCCACGGATTGCGTTCTTCATTGGGCCAAACAGATGAAAATCCGTCGAACTGCTCGAATGAAAGTGTTCGCATGTTCCGACATTGCAGGAGTCAAAGCTGTGCACGGCCGGCCAGCTCGCGGGAGATCAGACAGTTTTGCTTGACCTTGCGGCGATGATGACACATGCTTTGCTCAACGACTCACCGTGCTTTTGTCCACTGCCAGATCACCGTAGACATTCTGCAAGCGCCTATGAATATCTGAGATGCCCTGGTTTTCCGCCAAAAGAAAGCCAATCACTGCCCGTTGTTTGGAACGCACCTCCATTGTAGACGCCACTTTAACAGCTCACTATAGCGCTGTCACATATCGGACGTCAATGAAACTTTACGAGACGAACCGGAAATGTTTGAAAACGTTCCACAAGAAATCCAGTTTTTTCAATCAAAATTGACCGAGAAAAAAAATGTGTTGCATTACTTATTGAACTCCCCTCGCACATACGTTTGGTTACTTTTCAACATAGTCTCCATATCGGTTTAGGCACTTGTCGGTTCGTGGGATGAGTTTGAATATTTCCTCCTGGTAGAAATCCTGTCCTTGCGTGTTCAGCCACGTTGTCGCGAAACGGCCAGACTTCTCACCGAGGGTGTCATCTTCCTTCACGACAATGCGCGTTATATGAACTTTTGTTTTCATCTTGCTGTGGGGAATCACCACCAGAAGTTTGTGACAGAGTAATAGATACACCCTGTATATTCAGTAATATTCTGGTTATGCGTTTTATCACTACTCGTTGTTCTTTTATCTTCCTTGGTTCAAGCAGAGTATTTAATAGTTTTAAGTTCTCTGGTTAAAGCCACAAGCATCCAGGATTACATCTAACACCTTGACAGAATAATGCAAACTGCTGGGAGGACGAGCGAGAAAGTTGATCAGGGCACTGGTTCTGGATACAATTCCCCAGCTAAATCTGCACGGAATAGCAAAAGAAATTTTTCTAAACAGTGGGGGAGATACAAAGTATCAAGTAATCGGACGGGAAGATCCGACAAAGTTGCCGGATCCGAGGACTTGACATTTTGCCGCCAGTCAATATTACCGGCACGGCAGAAGAACTCCTCCCGTCGACAATAGTACAAGCAAGAGACGAGAAGGAAAAATAAAGAGATCTAATTGGAAGATCCAATGCGCCTCAGAATCCACTGAAGCAGGATAAAAGGAAAGGCAGAAGGTGACTCTAAGGGAAGATCACCCCTCTCCCACTAGTGACTTTATTATTATAGAGACCATGGATCGCATGGTCTTGCTTGTGGCAGACGGGTATTACGTCGTTTGTGAGCTTATGAAGGCTTTATATGCCAAGACAGGCATACCTCCGATTTTGGCTTCTGAGAATCCAGTGATTTTGGTACTTCAGAAACTCTCCTCATCCGAGGCACGGATATTGTGCCAGTCTTCGGTTATAGCGAATCGGATCATTTGTGTGGAAGTTGTGAAAACGGGCAATACCACCGTCCACTTCTACAATGCTGACCCGTCCCATCTGTCAGTGCACGTCAGGGGCATTTCGTTGCTCCTCTCGAGTTCGTATATCAAGAGCTTCTTCGAGGACTATGGTGAAGTGTTGGGGTTGCTCTGGTCCAATCATTCGGACACCCCACATCTTCAGAATGGTGACATCATCCTAGATATGAGACTGGAGAAAGACATCCCAGATTCCCTAGTGATGCATGGAGAGCGTATCTTCGTGAATTACAGGGGGATAAGGAAATGCTGCTGGCATTGTCGGAAAAGTAACCATGACAAGAGAGACTGCCCTCAATGAGAGAGAGGTGTTCTCGCATTGAGGGCAGAAATCATCTCTGTCCTGAGGATAATCCATCTCCGCCAGTGCTGATGAGGCCCATCTCATTCCCAAGGCAGCAAGATGTCACCCCTATGCCCGTGGTTGCCACCACCACTATCACCAGTGACATCTGAAGACATCATGATGGCAGAGGATGGTTGGTTGGTTGAATGAAATTTTAGGGCGTTGGCTGCTATGGCCTTTTTGCGCCCGACAAAAAGTTTAAATACCCCCAGTTTTGGGGCCAAAAGTTTTTAAAAAAAAACTCATGAAAAACTAATAAAAACGCGAGTTACAAAGATGTAAGATTATGTTGATTTAAAATCACAAATAATTTTAAAACCAGACTTTTTTTTATTCCATCGGGTTCTCCCCTAACAAGAAATGGTATAAATATTGTAGGTCTAACGAGCTATATAAATTTGTTGTAAAGGGTACTATCTAGCTAGCAAATGATTAATATCCATTTTTATTTGGTGTTTCACCTAAAACAAAATTGGTGAATATGATTAATGTGTAAAGGCACTAAAAAAATATAAACTAAATGGTCAGATATATACAATGCAAAAGCAATAAAAGGATGACTATATGAATTTAAAAACATGAATAATTTTTAAAAATCATAGGGCTGTTCCCAATAAAAATTCTAGTGAAAAAATCAGCCCTAGTGAGCGTCGTAAATTAGTGTGTAAAGGGCACTGTATTAGAATATGCTTAATAGTCAGCATTGCTCCACAGGAACACGATGGCGCTGGTTCTTTTTTAATAAATGAACATGAGTAAGACAGCTGTGAGCAATCCTTAGCCGAGTCAACACAACATCTCGCTTGATTGAGAGACAGGGCAAGTGCCATGGCGAAATGGCATGCTTTATTTCAAATAGTTTATTTGCTGGGTTGAGAGGCCAAGACTCCTGCCACAAAGATACAAATATTTTGTAGCTCACCGGGAACAGATGTTCAGGAATTGATAGTAATTAAGAGACCGGTATATATGTAATAGCATCTTTTGCCGCTTTATCAACCCGTTCATTTTGCGGTAAACCCACGTGGCTAGGGATCCAAACAAAATAAATTCTAGTACCTTAGGATTCCAGGAAATAAAGATATCCCTGTATTCTTTCAACAAATGGATTGTCAGTATTGAATGATTCCAGTGATTGCAAAGCGCTCATAGAATCAGCGAATATCCAAACATTAGCATCCGGATAATGAAAAGAATACTTGCTGCTGTCGACGGGAACGCACGTGTCCCCAAACGCTCCTTAACCGACCCAGTTGCCCCAGTCTTACCCCTCCCTATCCCGCCTCATCCCGAGTGACCAACGATGGTTTTTCCGTACATAGGACAAGTGGCAACCTGGTATTTTTGCTCCAGTCTTTTTCTCTTATTAATTTTGTACTTTCTTTAAATTTAATCAGAGTTGCTATAACACCCACCCTACTAGCTTTCTCTCTCTCAAAACCTTGTTTTTGTACAGTTCCTCCCCCACCCATTCGTAATTAAACTTAATTTGATAATCAAATAGTTCCACACTATCTAATGGTACCCTTATGACACCTCAAAAATTTTCAATGATAAGATATGGCATATATCAACAAATTGGGATGATGTATCATGAATGAATATAATGTAACGTTATTGATAGGCGAAATTAGTTCACAGACACCATAATAATTATTATAATAAAATTAACCCATATAACCATAACACTTTTTTCACGATTACCCATTTCATATTCACTCTCATATTAACGTTAATTTGCAGCTATTTTAGACTCGCTTTTGATAGTCTTATTTCACTTCCCGCTTTCGAATTTTTTAGCTGCTCCCTTTCTCTCACACTCTGCTCTTTGACCTTGACCTTCCATATCATCTTACTCTCCTCCTTTCTCTCACTGATAACTCAACTCTTTTCTCTGAAGGGAGCCTTTGTTCGCAATGACCGGTAAGGATGTTTCGCCCCTACCCTCTTCATCTGACTCTTAATCTCACGTCAGCAGGCCTACTATTAAAACTAAACGCCACAGAGGGAATACTGCAGTCAACGTTTAAACTCAAAACGTCAACAACTGAACAGAGAGCAGAAGTGGAGTCATTCTTAAAACAAATAAAGGGATGGCTGGCACTAAAACAACGAGAGGAAGAGGTGAGCTCTCGAAGAGAATAAAACCTGCATAGTAGTGCTACCCAGACAGAGCCTGAAGAAAACAGAAATCAAAGCACCACGAATAAGGTCTACCTACATTCAGACTGAAGACGCAACTCCTCCCTCGGCGGATGAATTGCAACAAATGCACGGCTTCCAAGAGACGGCTCCAATGTACAACAGTGAGATAGATTCGCTCAAAGGGATAATGGGGGATTTATTAAACGGAATACACGAAATGCTTAAAGAAACTAGGGATACAAAACATCTTATTCAAGAGATCTCACATAATGTCACACATTTCCCTAAATATCACGACAATGATACCCCTCAGCCCGAATACCATCCACAGATGCCCATCAACATAATTACGACACAGGAACCTATGCTGGAGGATTCCACAACCACTGCTGGCCCGGATAGGGACGATGTAATAACAACCCCGCCCTTAGCAGGACCACTCTCTAAAGACGTCAGAGTCATTTCAGACAAAGAAACAACGCCCTCTCAAATTAGAAACGCCACCTATTTCAGTAAGAGTTTCCAGCATCGACAACAATCAACACAAGTTCGACAACAATTCACCCCAAGCAACCACCCTGAGATGGTACATGGCACGGAAGATTGGGGACTGCCCACTATTTCTTCATCCACTATCCGGCTCTGCATAGGCAACTTTAGCGAGGAAGTGACACCCAACAGACTTGTACAAAGCTTGACTGAACATGGATTGGTGGTCCTACAATGTGGAAGATGGATCACCAAGAGCAGCAAGCCCTTCTCACTAACACTTCGTGAGAATGAGTATTCGGGACACCCATCCCGCTTGGCAAGATTTTAAATGGCCGCTGGGCGTCATGGTTAGACCTTTCCGAGGTAGAAACCCAACCTTACTAACCAATTCCTATGTAAATCCTAAATATACGAGGCCTCACTACAGTTAATCACCACACTCGGCAACCAACAGCACCTGCAACCACCAGAATCTTAAACTTAGCGTACGCCAACACAAGATCCCTGCCAAAAAAAAAAGTGAGACATAGAAATTTGGCTGAAACAAATAAACAGTCAAATCTGTGTCCTTGTTGAAACATGGTTAACATCTGACTATGACAATGCCGACTTATGCCCGGATAACTATATCATGTACAGATCAGATAGACCACCCCGGGGGGGTGGGGGGGGGGGGAATCTGGATCAATGAAATCTGGAGCTCACGATTACTAAACAAGGGTTCTGAAAACGGCTTTGACTATTTGCAGATAAGTTGTGACTCCCATACCGTTAAGTTCCAGATACTTGCTATTTATAAACCGAATTATACTCCGATCGAGGATCTAATCGATTTATTATTAACGCTTGATATCAACTCGGATCATATCATCATTGGTGACTTTAATGTCGACTTTGCTAATAACTCTTCCCAACGAGACCTAATCTTAAATACCTGTGCGACTCTCAAACTCACTCCCATTATAACTTCGGCCACACGCATAACAGCTTCAACCAGATCAACCATCGATCAACTGTTCTTACCCTCGACTTGGAATAAATATTCGGTTAGCTTGTACGACCTTCCTGCTTGTGATCACAAGGCAATAACCTATCAATTAATCTTAGAGGATTTGCCTAGACCAACAACAATAGGTACGAATCTGCTCAATCGACCCAAGTACAATTTTAGTAACATGCACTGGCCACATTTCCGAAGCTTGTTGGCTGAGGCAGATTGGTCAAAATTATATGCTGACGGAAGTATCGACCAAAAATATGACGCCTTTCAATCCATAATTAAGAGGGTGCTATTGAAAGCGGGACTGACTCTTCACTTTGGAGCTAGGAGATACAAGCCGAAACCGTGGTGGAACAAGAGCATCTTGAAATTATGGAATTCAAGAAAACAATTATATAGGGATTATGTAACCACGAAGGATACTGCAAAAAATTAAAACAATGCAATAAAGATTACAAATCTGAAATACGCTCTGCTAAACGATTGCAGGCGTACGATTCCAAAACCATCTTTGATTTGTGGAAACTCAAAAAACAGACCTGGACACAAACCTGCTCTTCCCTCCCGGTAGAGAAGTATACGCAATACCTGCATTGAATAAATAACCCCCTAAATAAGGTTTTTCCAAACACCATTAAGAGCCGGCCAAGTAGAACAACAATATCATATACATCACCAATCAATATACCCCTAGAAGTTTACCGTGCTATACGTAAAGTTAAAACATAACAAACGAGACAATTTCTTGACAGGACAAGTAATTAGACAATGGGGTCCATTTGGTGACTCGATATTAACCTACCTCACCCGGCAGATCATAGAAGCACGAACATTGCCATCGACTTTAAAAGAGAGAATGATTCACCCCATCTATAAATTTGGAGATACAACAGATATCAGAAACTACCGACAAACTTCTCTCCTGCCCTCTATATTTAAAATAATGGAGAAAGTAATATTTGATCCGCTATTGACTCAGCTTTTGGAGATTCTACCAATCAACCAAGTAGGAGGCCGACCAATATCATCCACACTCAACCTATTAATTAACCTCAACCTGCAAGCCGCTATGGCTCGTGATCGAAAGCAGAACTTTTATATTGTGGGAATTGACTTAGCAAAGGCCTTTGACACATCCCCAAGGGCCCAAATTTTAGAAGAACTAAAATCTCTTGGAGTTGAAGAACCGATGCTAGACCTAATAAAAAATCTTTTCACGGACAGGCTGAACACTATCTGGCACGACAATAAGTGTTATCAGAGCCTCACGGATAGGGGCATAATGCAATGGTACGCCATCAGCGTTGCCCTCTTTGCGGCGTTGATAAATCCCATCTTTTCCTCGCCATGAAGAGTCAAGCGTACGTGGACGATATTGTGTTAACAAATGCCTATGAAATTGCAGATGGGAAAAAAAGCTAACGTGGATATTGATAGGGATGACAATTAATACTGAAAAACAGCAATACTAAAAAATCTCAAAAGATAAATCGTTAGTAAAATCCTCAAAAAAAATCTTGGTACAGGGTGATTCAGTCAATTTCTGACCATTTCACTCGAATGGCGTGCATTAGGGATAAACAATTGGGAGAATATGAGCGCCATATCGAATTTCTAAATAGTTGGAGTTTGTATTGTTGCAATGGCGCTGCATGAAAATCGTATTGTTGAAAAATGGCGCCCGCTTTATCAACAGAGCAGAAATGCAAGGTTGTCGAATGGTATTTCGAGACAAAATCACCTGTAACCGTGCAAAGAAAGTTCCGGAAGGAGTATATAAGTGTCGAGACGCACCAAGCAGGCAAGCAATCATGGATTTTGTCAAGCAATTTCGTGCCACTGGATGTGTTAAAGGCAAGAAAAAAGGCGGGAGCGAAGCTCGTGTTCGAACGGCCGAAGTTGTCGAAAATGTTCGCACAAGGTTGGTCGATTCCCCTACCAAAAAATCTGTTCGCCGCCTATCCATTGAAGAAGGGCTGTCGTATACCACGACGTGGCGAATTTTGAGAAAGGATTTACACCTGTTCCCGTATAAGATCCATGTTCATCAGGAGTTAACAGACACTGGAAGACAGAAGCGACAACAATTTGCGATGGAGTTTGGAGCAGAAATGGAAGCCAATTAGGACATTGTGGACAACCTGTGGGTGTCAGATGAGGCCTTCTTCCATCTGTCAGGTGACGTTAATAAACACAACGTTCGTTTTTGGGGTTCCCAGCACCCTCATGAGATCCATAAGTCACCTCTTCATCCACGAAAGGTTATGGCTTGGTGCGTGATTTCCAAAAGAGGCATCATTGGTCCGTTCTTTTTTGATGGCACTGTAACGTCACAGGCTTACCTTAACATGTTAGAAACCTTCTTCATCCCCGAGCTGCGAAGGAGGCGTATACCGCTTCGACATCAATGGTTTCAACAGGATGGGGCTATGCCTCACACCACTAATGAAGTGCTAGACTTTCTCAATCAGAAATTCGGAAATCGTGTCATTTCAAACAGGTTTCCAGATCGATTCGGGGGTGGCTTTCTTTGGCCCCCTACGAGTCCTGACCTAAACCATGTGATTTTTATCTCTGGGGGTTCCTTAAAGACAGTGTGTTCACTACAGCACCAAGAACCCTAGACCAGCTGCGACAAAGCATCGTCGACTGCTGCACCCTTGTGGATGCAGAAATCCTGGATAGAGTTATGAACAACTTCACCATTCGGCAGCTGTTCAAAACGTTCGTGGTGGCCACATTGAGCATTTCATCAAGACTTTTCCACGGGAATAAAAACTCCGAACTGCCTAAAATATCATACTGAAATGCTAAGTTTGTAAACATTATTGGGTCAATAAATCATAGTACTGAAATGGTCAGAAATTGACTGAATCACCCTGTAGTTACCTACACTGCTTTGCAATGAAATTGCCCCATCCACAAAGAGTTATCCGAATGAGTCAAAAGTAGGTATACACAAGATATACATCTGAACACACCTTTATTACGTTATGGAGCCAAGACGTGCACACGTTTGTACAGGAAGTCCAACGAAAAGCGGTATCAGTAGGTTGTGGCACCACCTCTAGCAGCGATGCATTGTTCCAGCCGCAGGTGTAGCTGATCATACAGATGGCGAACGTCATCTAGGGGTACGTCTCCCCAGGCCTGGTGAACCCTCTGTGTCAGTTCATGGAGATTGCGGGGTGATCGTAAACGACGTCTCACCATGTCCCACACGTGCTCAATTGGCGATAGGTCTGGGGACCTCGCGGGCCATGGCAGGCAGTTGACATCATGCAGGCATGCCATGCTCATGTTTGCCATGTGCGGTCTGGCGTTATCCTGCTGAAAGACTGTGCCGGGTATGGTGTACAGAAAGGGCAGTAATACGGGCTAAAGAATCTCTGTGACGTACCATGCTGCTATCAGGTGCCTTGGATGGTGACTAAAGGCGTTCTTGTATCGTAGCCGATGGCAACCCAGACCATGATCCCGGGTGTTGATCCACGAATGGCGATACCGGATACATTGTTCATTGGCACATTCCAGTGGTCTGCGCCACACCCGTCCGCGTCTGTCGTCGGGTCCAAACAAAACCGGGATTCGTCGCTGAAGACCATCGGGCGCCATCCCATTCGCCAGCCCACTCGTTCACGACACCATTGCAGTCGTATCTCGCGGTGCTTAGGTGTCAAAGGATGACAACAATGAACGCCTGGCAAACATTGTCGCGGCGTGTAACCGGCTATTGTCGCTATTGACACTGGAGTACCGGGAATAGTGATGTCGCGCAGTTACCGCAGGGTGATGGTTCTGTCCGCTGGCGCTGTTCGCAGTATCCGTCTATCGGTAAGAGCTGACGTGCTTCTCCGGGCCCCAAAGCATGTGTGCCTTCCTCTCGCCATTGCCTCCAACATCGGCCTACCGTCCGTGCGTCCCTCGAAACATGGACAGCAATCCGTCTGGTTGACCATCCAGCCTCGAAGAGGCCAATAATCCGACCTCTTTCAAAGTCCGTTAATTGCGTGAACGGTTGTCGTTATCGTCATCGCGGCATTGAGACTGTTGTGCGGATTACAGTACTGCGCGTTCACGAGGCAGTTGCTTCCTCTCTACTGCATGGAACGTCTCGCACAGGTTTCAACTGATGAGCCTATACAGGCACCCGGACACCCTGTATCAACTGGTCATGTCCCGTGAGCATGCATCTAATCGTTTATTAGTCGGAGGTAGACGAACCCCCCTACTAAATATGGATAAGGCCGGCTAACTCCTTGTTGGTGGGGAATTTCATTGCACAGCAGTGTATGATACAAACTTGACTTCCAAAATCACATTGAAAGCTTAGAGACCCAATTAAATAGACTTGTTTTTCTTATGAAAAAGTTAAGACAATTCCTTACTAAAAAAGAACTAATTAGAATTATTAAACCGAAAATTATTACTAAACTGTCCTATGCAGCTCCTATCTGGTCCTCAGCCCCGAAATACGTGTTAATGAAATTAAAATTAACCTATAATAGAATTATACCTACAGCTCTCGCATTAAAAAATTAGACTCTATAACAGAAAATTGCAATAAATACCAAGTACCTACGTTTAAATCGATCCTCTTAAACAAGAATCTAAAAGAACTTTACAAAGCATTTACATTAAAGCATCATCCAGGACATTTTATTGTTGACTGGTTAAAGACTTCTGCTGACGATAGAGCTCCTAGAAGATATCGCCAACACTATGCAAGGATCAGCAATATATATCTCATGACCAACAATGCAAGGCAAAGTTTGTGCAGTATAGATAAATTTCAATTTGTAACAATGCATAGAATTCCTGTTATTCAGGCTTTTCTTAGAAAAGAGAGTTCTTAGTACAACAATTTCTTGAAAATCTTTAAAAATGATCAGTAATTGGAGATAATTGAGAGTTAGCAGACTATTGAGAAAGAGTGGACAGAGGAAGCAGTCCTTTAGCTCCGTGCTATATTGAACAAATGGCAAGCAAGTAAATAGAATTGGAGATAATGGAGAGTTAGTAGACTATTGAGAAAGAATGGAAACACGACAGAGGAAGCAATCCTTTAGCTCCGTGCTGTATTGAGCAAACGGTAATTAGAAGAATCGGCGACCGCTAGACTACACAAAGTGATGAACGGACAAGTTTTGCTTCAAGACATCGAGAGAAGAGTGTGAATTGCAACAACATCAAGTGTACATCTAAAGTAAGATTACGTGACTAAGACTAGTAGTTGCATCCTTGGAGAGGTCCATCCGTTGTGAGCCTTTAAAAAAAAATTTCGAATTTTCATTAAGTATTTTTACTATATTAATTCTAAGCGTTTTCATGTGTTAATTTTTAAGATACTTCAAAATTTAATTCAAAAAAAAAAAAGGCGAGCCATGACGGGGTTATCACCTAGCATATTTGGTAGCACATCAGATCCAAACATTTCGTAAAAATACATTTTGACTATATTCTGTGGGAATATGTATATTTTGGAAACTAAGATGCTGATAATGCGATGATTGAACGTTCGTTTTTAAGAATTATTAATAATGAGTATAAAATAATGATGCAGTGACAGAACATAAATAAGGCAGCTTCTACGTCAAGGGCAAGCAAAACTTGAGTCGAAAGTATCTGGTGATGCTCCGCAGTGGTGAGGCACATCAAGAAGAGTTTAGATGAAGTCCCGGTATATCACCTAGAATTCCTGTTTTTCGTATTTTTCGTAGAATGGATAGTCCCTTTGCTCTGTGTTGTATTGATTGCGTTATTACTTAACCAATTGGGAGTTATAATTTAATTTTTTGAGATTGTTCTGTTTACCTAAAAGTGTAATTATCCCGGGCAAATGCCGGGTACCTCTACGAGTCTTCTTCTATATATATAAAGAAGGTTGTTTGTGGGTTTGTTTGTTTTTTATACAAGTCTACAGTTTTATTCCGATCTTGATGAAATTTTGCATACTTGACCTTCAAAGCATGAGGAAGGTCATTGTCTACCTCAGATTTCGGAAAAATAATAAATATTCGATAAAATATCGATATTCATGGTTATGGCAAAGCATATTAATGAGAAATATCTCATGACCAACAATGCAAGGCAAAGTTTGTACAACAATAGGTATCAACAATGGTATCAGCACGCAATTCACAAATACACTGCATGGACCAACAATATATATCCCCAGGTAGCAATCTATATTGGTCCAACAACGTAAATACTGGTGATTGTGGCCCATAATTGCCAATGTTGTGCCCACTTTGGACCAAGATTGCTGGCCATGAAACATGGCTATCTATCCGTCGCCAATGATGACCAATATCGGTCCAAGTTTGTATTTCCACTGTTTAGCCAACAAATGTAAGCCTACATTAACCAACATATAACCAATTTTGGACCAATGTTATTTGCCAAACTACATGAAGCCAATATTAGCCAACTTTATATGATAATTGGTATAAATAAGTGTGTGTGTATGTGTGCGTATGTATATATAATATAATATAATATAATATAATATAATATAATATATAGAGAACCAGTGCTTTTTGTGTGTTTTAATGTAGCTTGTGGTTATGAACATGTCAACTTGTTGCAACTTGTTGCCATTCCCGCATAGCCAGCCAATGATTTAGAAAAAGTGCTGTTTGTTTTTTTGTTTTTTTTCATAAATAGAAAAAAATACATAACTCCTAAATTCCAACGTGTTCCAATCAGTGGCTGGCAATGCTAAAAGGCGGCCTTTCTGGAAAAGATGGAAGTTTGCGTTTTCTGTTCCACCTTTTCCTAAAAGCGTAAGCGCGGGAACAGTGTGAAGACTGAAAAAGCGACGTTAAAACCGCGATTAAAACACTACTCGAACCCGGCCCCAGCGTGTCTCTTCCTTTTTTTTTGTATATCATCCTGTCCTCTGCTTTTTATGAGGTAAGCAAAGTAATAAATAGCTGTAGTATATAGCCTAACATGCGCTATATACCATTCCTTTTCTTAATGTGTAGGTCCTACTTTGATTACCTTTTCTAACTTCGTCGTAAATTTTTGAAGTAGATTCCTTGAATGTAGAGCTAACTCAATCATATCAAGTTCGTAATTGAACTTTTAATTAAGTTTTTTTTTTTTTACAAGAAATCGGAATTAATTAATCACAATTGTTCTTTATTTTCTACTCCTATGTCACAAATTAATGTTATAATTCATTACAGCTGCTGTGGAAAGTCAATTTCCAAACCAGCGACAAACTGCCATTTCACGTATGGCAATTTTTTTGGCGAGAGCAGGAGATCGTGACGGTGGACGAAAGGAGCGGCGACAGCGAAAGGAAAATGCAGAGGCATCAGAACATGTTGACAATGAAGCTTTGTTAGTGAGCTGCAATAATGTGTTGTAAACAGAAAAAGTAACAAACTGCTTCTATGAACCTAACTGTTCTTTTTTTTCCTCTCGGAAATAAATATCCAGTACCTAGAATAAAAAATGTGTTTGAATTGTGATATTATTACTATTGAATTAATTAGACTTCAAATTTTGCAAGAAATGCAATAATTTATTCATTGGCAAATTCAAAAAATCCATATTGGCCCATTTTTGGCCCATCATTGCAGACAATGAAAATGCATATTGGCCCGTTGTTGGTCCTACATTGCGAACAATAACGGCAATATTGGCAGACAATAGTGCCGACCAATAAAGGGCCAATATAGGTTTCAATATTGGCCAATATTGGTAGAATCGAAATGCCTACATTGGTCCACTATTGCTTGCTACTTGGGTCTCATGACCAACAATGCCCAGTTTTTCTTTCGTTGGACAGAGTATAGGAAATCGTTGTAAAATTTCTGCACACAATGATCGTAAAAAGTTGAAACATCTCTTCTTTAAAATATCCTTATTAACACTATTTACATTTATGCAGTTCTTGCAAAAATTCAAATCCAACTTACTTACTTTTCAAACCCATTTATCGTTTAGGGTCGCGGGGGCAGCAGCCCTATGGAGGATCTCCAGAGATCGCGATCTTCCACCATCAGGTGCATGTCCTCCCTGGTAATACCCAAGCGACTCGAACCCAGATTCTCCATGTAGTCTAGCCACCTGGTTCTAGGCCGACCCCTTGGTCTCTTACCCACCGGCTTGGAAAATAACAACTGCCTAGGAAGGCCAGTTTGCGGCATCCGTATCACATGGCCATACCAGCGCATCTCTAAATGCGGAGAAATATCGGCTCAACACCTAAAGACTCCCTTATTGTGCTGCTGTGCACTCTATCTAGTAAGGTAACACCTGCCACACTTCTCAGAAATCTCATTTCGGCCGCTCGTACCCGCCATCGCACTCTTTCGGTCATTACCCGAGCCTCATGACCATAGGTGAGAATGGGGACAAAGATAGATTTGAAGACGGAGAGCTTGGCTTTGTTACCCAGCTCGCATTTCATTACCACGGATCGTCACAGTTCACGTCTGACACAGCTTGCTGCACCGTTCCGAGCATCCAATTCTTTCTCCTGCCGTCCATCAGTCGTGAATGCAATTCCGAGATGCTTGAATTTCTCCACCTGTCTCAATGAGGCTCCCCTAACATGGAGAGCACACTGAGCAGGCTGTCTTGAAAGGACCAGAACCTCAGTTTTAGCCACACTGATCTTCATCCCAGCTTCTTCACATCTGGCTGCAAACCGGTCTAGTGCATGCTGAAGGTTCGTGCGAGAAGACCCAAGTAGGACAAGGTCGTCAGCAAAGAGCAACCTCTCCACCAGGTAGTCACCAACACAAACACGCTCATCGCCTCGGCTACCCCTGTCTATCCAGTCCATAAAGATAATGAACAAGAGGGGCGACAAATGCGTACACTTTTCCAGGAATGCTGAGCAAAGAGATGCCTCGATAGTTGTTGCAATCTCTCTAATCTCCGTTTTTGAAGATAGGGGTCACAATTCCTGTCTGCCATTGCTTAGGGGCCTGTCCAGATATCCAAGCAACCTGACACATTCGAGTCAACCACAGGATACTGTGATGAATCTGGGATTCATCACACGCAGATCTACATTTTATATGTAAATCTGCGTTTATCTTTGTGATTGCAGTATTCATCAATTTGCTTCACTTTCGTTTTCTAAAGGGAGAGGAGGTGTTCCCACGCTCCAAGCCAAAGTTCGTTAACGACGGTTACGTCAGAACGTTGGTTTGGCGGGCATTTTCAGCCAATGGGAACACGGCTTTCTTAATCTTAACTTTCACAAAAAAAGCATCGGTGAAGCACATTGGAAAATGCTCTTCCCGCGCTTTTCCTCGGAGAAGTGTATAAAAAGCCCCGAAAGCGTACAGACCAGACGCTCTCTTGTTCTCTTATACTCTTAAACTCATGATTCTTTTAGATTTCTTATGTTCATAATTCACTCTTTGACTCTTTTAAGTTTTTATTTCTCATCTTATACTGATTATTGTGTGAGATTGTGAGTGACGCCGAGCGATGTGTGAGGGGGTCCATCCTCACGGCGGGCGACTAGAGCATCAGCCGGCCCGGCAACTACGAGCGAGATGACGGCCACGAGAAACCAGGTAGTGCGGGGAGGCATTGGATGCCTGAGCACTGGTCTACTCGCAGCGGACGAGACGGGCGCTCTGATGCAGGGCATGGTGAGTGGGAACGAGCAGGGCATGGTGAGTGGGAACGAGCAAGGCGTGTGGCGTCACATCCTCACGGTGGGCAGCCAACTCGGCGGGACACCCAGTTCAACGGCTCGGAACGACACGCAGCGCAGAGAGGCTTCGTAAGCCGGGGCGTCGGAGTATCCACATCGGTCTGGAGGGCTTAGGCCTGTCCCGAGGGCGATCGAGAGCGGAGCTCGGAAGAGGAGCCAAGCAACGCAGTTGACAGCTAGTTACTGTAATGTTTGTATCATTGTTCTATTGTTCTCCCCACAATGCCTCTGTGAGATTTCCCATGATGCTTTGAGCACTTCACTCTCGATTTCTGAAATGTAAGCTCCTCATGTATATTCCTCCTTTATCTTACAATAAAGTATAGTTATGAAAACCAGCCATTACGAACTCACTACAAAAAACACAACAGCTGGCGACGAGAATATGGATATGGCTGTGTTTTAAACACTAATTTAAAAGATAGCGTTCATCGGATACTCAAATTTTCACAATGACAGCCCGAGTGTTAGCGCACGTGCCCCCCTACGAGGAGAGCGATGGCGACTGGCCTACTTATGTTGCGTACGTAGAACAAATCTTCTTAGTGAATGAAATTCCTGCGGAACAGAAGTTATCAGCTCTACTGGCTACAATGGGACTCAAAACGTATCGTCTTTTGACGGATTTGTTAGCTCCGACGGATCCGAAAACTAAAAAGTATGACGAGATCGTTACGACCTTGAAAAATCATTTCAACCCGAAGCCAACGATCGTTACAGAAAGGTATCGTTTCCATTCACGTAAACAAGAAGAAAATGAATCTATTTCCTCTTTTGTGGCAGAATTACGTAAACTTTCCCGTGGCTGTAATTTCGGTGCGAACCTAAACGATGCACTACGAGACCAGATGATAGTTGGATTAAAGAGTGAAGCCATTCTGAAGAGATTGCTTGCAGAACAAGACATTACATACGATAAGGCCTATGAACTAGCCACAACTATGGAATCCGCTACGAAAGATGCTGCAGAACTGTTGCAGAAACCACTTCAAAAGTTGATCGTCACAGAAACGTCAACAAATTCAACGTCAAGGACAAGATTTAAAAAGTGTTATCGATGCGGAAAGAAACACAAGGCGTCTCAGTGTCCAGCGATTGACTGTGTTTGTCATCATTGCGGTAAGAAAGGACATTTAAGCCCCATGTGCAAGTCAAGAAATAAGACAAAAACATCACAGGAATCAACTGCTCCAAAGGTCTCCAAGACGAAATATCTGGAAGACAGCGGCTCCATCCTTCAACAAACACCTCTATTACAATTGATAAGTGGTAGTTTGGATCCTATTATATTGGAATGCTTTCTAGAAGGTAAACTAGTAAAATTTGAACTCGATTCTGGTGCTGCATTGTCAGTGATGTCACTGTATGACTTTAAACTTTTATTTCCCGAAAAGAGACTGTTAAATACAAATGTTGTAATGGAAACCTTTACTAGAGAAAAAGTATATCCTAAAGGGGTAGTTAAATTAAACGTTAATTTTAAGGGACAAAATAAGTTATTACCATTACATATAATTGATACTAAGGCTCCACCATTGATGGGTAGACAATGGATGTCTGAGTTTGGATTAGATAAATTACTAAAATCCGAATTGACACCATTCCACCATTTACAAGTGAGCAGGGAAGGTCAACAAAAATTAACAAAAATATGTACCGACTTTGCAGATATATTTTCAGATGGAATTGGTCTGATCCCTTCAATAAAAGGAAGTTTACCACTGAAAGAATCGGTGACTCCTAAATTTATGAAAGCACGTCAAATACCGTTGTCTATTCAATCAAAGGTAGCAGCAGAGTTAGATCGTTTAGAATCTGAAAATATTATTGAACCAATACAACATAGTAGTTGGGCAACTCCGATTGTTCCAGTTGTAAAAGATAATAGAGTAAGAATATGTGGTGATTATAAGATTACTGTAAATCAAGCAATTGAATCTAGTACTTATCCTTTACCATTAATTGACCAAATTTTTACAACCTTAGGTGGAAATAAATTTTATACTAAGCTAGATTTAGCTCGTGCCTATTTACATTTAGAAATGGATGACAAGGCACAGGAAGCTTTAACTTTGACAACTCCTAAAGGTTTATACAAGGTTAAAAGATTAATGTTTGGATTATCTTGCGCTCCTGCAATATGGCAGAAGACTATGGATGAAATTCTACAAGGTCTTCAAGGGGTTCAATGTTTTTTGGACGACATTTTAATTGCAGCTGAGTCTGAAACTCAAATGTTTGAGAGACTTCGTTTAGTTTTTGACAGATTACGAAAATATAATCTACGTCTAAACAAACAAAAATGCCAATTTCTTAAACCCTCAGTAAGTTATTGTGGTCATGTTATAGATGCAAAAGGATTGCATAAACAAAATGCTAAAGTAGAAGCAATTTTAGCTGCACCAACTCCTCAGTCAGTAGAACAATTAAGATCATTTTTAGGACTAGTGAATTATTATCATAAATTTATTCCAAATTTGTCAACAATTGCACATCCATTAAACAATTTGCAATGTAAAAATGCAAAATGGTGTTGGACAAAGGAATGTAAAGAAGCTTTTACAAAAATTAAAGAAATTATTGCTTCTGAGTGTGTATTAACAACCTTTGATCCTAAATTACCAATCATTCTAGCATGCGATGCTTCACCATATGGTTTGGGTGCAGTCATTTCTCATCGTTACCCAAATGGAGATGAGCGACCTATTTCATTTGCATCACGCAGCCTGACATCATCAGAGCGTAACTATAGTCAAATAGACAAAGAAGCTTTGGCTATTGTGTGGGCAATAAAAAAATTCTATTTGTACTTGTATGGAAGAAAATTTATCCTCCAAACAGACCATCAACCACTTGTTTCTATTTTTAATCCTAAAAAAGGTTTACCCTTACATTCAGCAATGCGTATGTTGCATTATGCAATGTTTCTCCAAGGATTTCAATATGAAATACAATATAGGAAATCAATAAATCATTCCAACGCTGATGCATTGTCAAGACTACCAATGAAACAAATTCAACTTAACAATAGTTTTGATGAAGCTACTTTATATTATAATGGTGTATTAGAAAATTTACCTATTACTACTGAAGTTCTAGCTGAACAAACTAAAAAGGATTCTGAATTATTTTTGCTTTATGATTCTTTACTAACTGGTATAGTGCGGAAAGAACTCCCACAATATTTAGAAAAAGATTTAAACAAGTTTAGTATAGAACAAGGTTGTGTAGTGCGAGGAAACCGTATGGTTATTCCACGGACATTACAATCACAAATTCTTCATGAATTACATTCAGGTCATTTTGGCATAGTCAAAATGAAGATGCTAGCAAGAGCAATATGCTGGTGGCACAATATTGATATAGACATAGAAAAACTCGCTTCTTCTTGTGCAGCATGTGCCCAGTACAAAAATAATCCCCCAGTTGATCGTTCACATAGATGGGAGACTCCTGTAAGTCCCTGGGAGAGAATACATATAGATCTTGCCGGTCCTTTTGAAAACAGTATGTTTTTAATAGTCATAGATGCTTATTCTAAGTTTCCTGAAGTTTTTAAAATGAAATCAGTGACCAGTAATAAAATTATTGAAAAACTGAGAATACTGTTTGCTCGGTACGGATTACCGCGTGTGTTAGTCTCAGATAATGGTCCACAATTTGTTTCCCATGAAATAAACACGTTTTTAAAAGAAAACGGTGTTGAACATAGAACATCTGCACCGTATCATCCAGCAACAAATGGTTTGGCTGAAAACTTTGTAAAAACATTTAAACATGGATTAAAATCAAGTTCACATAATTTATCACTTGAACAACGTATGTATGCTTTCTTGTTGGCATATCGTCGTACGCCACATGTGACAACGGGAGAGTCCCCTTCCATGTTGTTTTTGAAACGTAACGTTTTAACACGTTTGGATTTGATTAAACCTTTTAAATCAGTTGACACTCCAAAACAGAATTTAGTTAAATCTCAGGAGGTTAGCAGACAATTTAAGCGTGGAGATAAAGTCCTAGCAAGAAATTACATAGGTAAACAAAAATGGATGCCAGGTATTATCATTAAACGTTTAGGTAAACTACACTATCTGATTAAAGTAGGTAACTATCAATGGCGACGTCACATTAATCAAATGTTAAGCACAAATGTTACAGCTGAAACAGAACCTGATAATTCAGCTGAATGGTTAATGCCTAGTGTAAGAGAAATAAATTCTCCAGTGGTGGACTCAAGTACACGTGTTTCTACACGCATACGACGCACACCACCATACTTACAAGACTATGTAACTAATTAGTTTTAAGTATTAAGAATATAAAATATTGTCTGGAACTTCGATGTTCTTATCCTTTTAAAGGGGAGGAAACTGTAATGTTTGTATCATTGTTCTCCCCACAATGCCTCTGTGAGATTTCCCATGATGCTTTGAGCACTTCACTCTCGATTTCTGAAATGTAAGCTCCTCATGTATATTCCTCCTTTATCTTACAATAAAGTATAGTTATGAAAACCAGCCATTACGAACTCACTACAAAAAACACAACAGTTACAGCAAACATTATACAACCAGTCGGGTCGGAGGAGATTCAACGAGAAAACATTAAAGACGCCTGGTCTTGAACTTCAGGTATCCCGTGCTGTGGAGCCTCAGTATGGATGAAGAAAAGATGGATGGGACACTCCATTGCCGTGCTCAGTGAGTTTGATTTTGGGGCGACATCTGGAGCTTTGCGTAGTACTAAATATAATCATCTGCTTAGATTGATTAATAAAATTAAAAATAGACTAAAAACAATATAATAAAAAATATAAAAAAAACTTGCTAAGCACACTTTTATCTTAAAAAGCCACTTAATATATGAATTTCTTTTTTAAAACATTTCTAGTACTACGCAAATCGAAACGATGGTGGTGAAGTTTCGGTTTAGTACTACGCAAAGCAGAAACTGAAACTATTTTTCTTTATTTCCCAGACAGATTTGGTTTAGTACTACGCAAATCCACAGAGAGCGCCACTGAAAAAAAACTCACGCTCGACGCATAGGAGTGTCCCATCCATCTTTTCTTCATCCATGGCCTCAGTTATCAAAATCACTCCGAGACTGCGTTCAAGTAAGAACATTGCTTCTTGATTCGTGCAACTTTTGAACTGTCGCGTGTGCTTGTGTTTCTAATTGTGATAATATACATGGTAATTAAGGACGTTGGTATGGACTCTGATCAACGAATTGCTAATGGTATGTAATTGTCTTTAATTTTCTATGTGGTTTTAAACTCTATGGACAGTTGAACTTTGATTTGCTAAATGTGAAGCATGTTCATTATACTCATTTAATAATTGTAATTTGTAAACTTACTAACCCTTTAACTAATTTCATTACAATTCTGATTATTCATCTTTTGCATTTATTTTAATAAACAACTTGAATTTAACTTAATGTCTTTGTTCATTTGTGAATCACGTTTTCCGATCTTTTTGATGGGAGGGGAGGTCCTAGTTTCTTAACTGATCTCGTTTGATTTAAAGTTATTGCGGGCACAACGGTTTTGTTTTATTGAAATCCACTATACGATCACTACTTTTTAGGTTAAGGGTAAATTTTACAGGGTGACCACTCCTATAATACCTATATTCTCCTGTATTTCCCTCCCCCTCCTATATATTCCCATATTTTGCAAAAAATTCCTATATTTCCTATATTTTCTTAAACGCATCATCAAATTATATTTACCAAAGTTTCGGGGAGAAAAACGACTTGTAAATCGTTTATTTTTTTTGTTCACTAGAGGGCAGCCCAATCAACGATATAATAGAGAGCCTAGAAAGAGGAGGCTCTTTCTAGGCTCTCTACAATATAAATGAGTAGATCGCTGCCATCATTGGGGCAATTTGATAGCGGCGAAAAGTGGAACTAATCTCTATTATTACTGTTGGTGCCATTACTGTGGTTGGCAAAACAACATCGCCAGCTGAGAAGCCCCACTTACCCAATATCGTGCTTGCAGTCTGAAATTTCTTATTTGACCTCTGCCAAATTTAGATGCTTTATAATGTTGGCATGATTTTACGGTTTTCCCTTCACCGGAAGCCAGACACGTCTGAGCGATTATCTGTATGATGTACGGTGACGCCATCTGTAGAGAAGATTCTAAAAGTGGGCGACTTGTTTTGAAGGGGATTGAGAAAAACAGGGGCTTGATTTTTTGGGGGGGTTCATTCTTATGTTGGTTAGGCTAACTGAGGTTGGGTTAACTTAGGATGGTCCATAAAATGAGCTCCCAGAACTTTCTGGGAGCCATTTCTTGGCCAATAAAAATATTTAGTCCGAGTGCTGTTGGCACCCCCCTGCATGTGGATTCCGACATTACAGGGCGTGTTTTGGCGGTCTCTTCCCGTCGTGCGTTAGCTGTTGCCATAGCAACCACACAATTGGCAGATCGCGGTCGTTTCGAACTATTTGTGGATTTCAGATTTTCTTTTTTCTGCTTTCTGGATAATTAGCCATTGTCGAAAGGAACCATGTCTTAAAGGTAAGCCAGCATTTTTTTGAGCGTTCTGGTGTTGGGTTAGGTTAACTGAGGTTGGGTTAATTTAGGTTTAGCCATAAAATGAGATCCCGTAACTTTCTGGCAGCCATTTCTGTGACCACTAAAAAATACGGATCATTAGCCTCCTGTAACCGGCCGAGGGGAAATCAACTGCCCCTGTAACCAAATAGGTTGGGGTATATATCAATTACTTACCCCCGGAGGGGGACGTCGTAGACAGAACGCCGGAGGCGTTCGAGTAACGGAAAACAGTGACCAATGAGCCTCATTGAATGAGGCCCGCAGGGCCGATGTGAGGCGCGAAGCGCCGAGAGTGGTAAAAGTTTGTTAAATTTAAAGGTAGTTTTTTCCACAGATTAAGGAGAAAACATTAAAAATTTGTTTTTCTCCTTAAATCTGTGGTTTTTTCCTTAGATAACCTCTCTCACTGGAACTACTTTTGGATTTGGTCACGTTTGTTCAATTCAGTTGTAAAAGCAGACAGCAGGAAAGCCAACAATAGGCGGCGCCAGCATACGGCAAGATAATCGCTTAGATGTTTCTGGCTTCCGGTGAAGGGAAGATGGTAAAGTTTCCCCATAATGTTAAATATTTTCGCATTGTCTACACGAATAAATGCGATAAATAATTTCATAAATAATCATTCTGGTATCACTGAAACAACGGTAACATCGTTGGATATAGACATCTTTTATGTATCAACCAACTACGATATAAATGATGATCAGGATTTTTACTTGAGGAAAAACATTCTAAGCCGCAGAAAGATAAAAATGCCCCTGTGAAAGGTACGTGGTGAACCTTTAATATATCTATACTACAATTCGAAGCGGAACAAGAGATCGCATTGAGTTTTACTGTATTTTAAACATACGATGAAAGCATTTTTTGCCAACCACAGCAATGGCCACCACGCTTTCAAATGGGGACGCGGTGGTGGCGCTGTAAGCAGCTCACGAGTGATCTACTCATTTTATATCGTTGATCCCAATGCGGACTCCTCCCAATGCAGCCGTTTTCTTCGTGTTGTCATCGTCACGTGGTAGGAAACGCGCGCTTTTTCCCTCTCAGACATGAAAAGGTGTGGAAATTACTGTAATGACATAAATATAAGCTAAATAGTCTATCTACGAGGGCTTCACAACAATAACAACAACAACATGAAAAGGTAAATGGGTATTCAGCATGTGATTCACGTTTCTTTGATCGAAAAGGTTAAGTCTATACATTTCTTTTCTATTCGTTTATTCGAATTTAGCTGATATGGCGCCATATAAGACGAAATTTCAAGAAGCTTGGCTAACTTAAAAGGATTCTAATGGACACGTAATCGGTTCTTGGTGTAAACGTGATCAAAAAGATGAACACAAAGTTGCATGTATGACCTGTAGCAAAGTTATTTCCATCGAAAATTCTGGAATCGACCAAGTATTACAACACGCCAAAGGTATAAAGCACACTGAAAAGGCTTAAAGTTGCGGCATCCTTGAAACAAAGTAGGATTGAAACAAATGAATTTAAACTTCAGATTCACGATGATACCGTTACAAATGCCGAAATTTTGTAGGCTATGCATGGTGCTCACAGTGACTATAGCTTCCGTTCATCTGGTAATTGTTCAGAGTTATTTCAAGCAATGTTTCCTGATAGCAAGATTGCCCAAGATTTCAAAATGGGGAGAACAAAAGAAGCATATTTGGTTAGTGACGGACTGGCACCTGTATTTCTAACTAAGTTGCTTAAAGAGATTAATGAGTCAAAGTCGCCATTTTCTGTGCACTATGATGAAACTACAAATGTACAAGTAAAAAAGCAACTTGATTTGCATGTCAGGTATTGGAGCAATGCGAAGAATGAAGTCGTTACTCACTTTTATAAGTCCATTACATTTGGGCATGCAAAAGGTGAGGATATAAGTGAGGCAATTATCCGAAATCTTGAAATGGACAAATTTGACTTGATGTATTTCTTATCACTGGGTTCGGATGGACCTAATGTCAATAAAAAAGTTTTCCGATTGCTTTCCTCAAAGCTCAGGGAGTTAAATTTACCTGGTTGGTTGGGTTTTAGGGCGCGCCAACTACTAAGGTCATTTTGCGCCCCATTCTGACCTAAGACGCCACGCACGAATAAAAATATAAATAGCCAATAATTAAAAGGTAGTAAAATCATGAACGTTAAAACATGATATGAAGTTCTAAGAATAATATAAAAATCTCAGCAGGCTAAAACAAAAGTAAAATTGGTAAAAATATACTACAACACTGTTGTGACACATAATAAAACTTTGAAATGATTAGATGAGTTTAAAAATGCAAAATTTTTAAAAATTATAAAAAATATTTAATATCAGCAGATCAAAAGGGGGGAAAAGAAGAAAGGGATGTTTAAATACTTTTAAAAATGTGAATAGTCTTTAAGAAATAAAATATTTTTTTTTACAAATAACTGGATTTTCTCCCAATAAAAAATCCAATGAATATTCAAGCCCCAGCGAACGACGCAGCTTACTGTGTAGAGGGCATTGAATAAGAATGTGTTTAACAGTCAAATCTGCTCCACACGAACACAGTGGAGCTGGTTCTTTGTTCAAGAGATGAATATGAGTAAGACGACAGTGGCCTATCCTTAAACGAGTAAGGACAACGTCTTCGTGCCGAATACCTAAACTAGGTAGGGTCCAACAGGGGTTGAAATTCAGGGCGGGATTGCGGAAATCTCGCCCAAAAAAAATTTCAGGAAGGGAGTTTCCCGCCCGTGAAATGTAATCATATTAAAAGTTTCTATGATTTTATTAAGCTTTAAGGATAACATTTTTTTTCTTAATATCTTATAACATAAGTTTTGGATACTAATCTTATATACTCTATCATTTTTTTCCGCCCGTACGGCATTATATTACGGGTCTAACTTGTCGTCATTCAGTATTCATAGAGATTTAACTTTTGAACCAATGGAATTTCGCTAATCCCAATCGTAACCAAATCACGTGATCACCCCTTATTCGTTTCGATTTCAAGTTATTGTCTTCGCACTCCTTGAGCCATTCGTTTGTGGCATTCATTCGTAGACTACAAAGGAAGATGTTGCGGTATTTAAAAAGCAGTTCCAGAAAATGAAAACTAAACGAAGATGAGAACAGTCTGGATGAGAATGTATTAAATCAGGAGACGGAAACTTCGGATGAAATGTCAACCGCCACTGATCATAATAATGGGAAGACGTCGAAAGACAAATTTCAGCCCAAATGGCTAATTCTGTATAAATGGCTAAAATTTTGCGACACATGTCCAGAAATAACGGAAGTGATTGTGTTTCCAATGAACTCCGGCAGGTGTCTCCACGTGTTGCGTTTTCTCTCAAACAATGATAGGTTCATGAAACAGAAGTCGCTGTCCTCAACTGAGTTTCTCTCCTTAAGTACTTCCGGTTAGGGAAACAAAAAAAAAATGCGACGATAGGAGGTAGTATTTGGCTTTGAACTTCCAACTTATAACTGCATTAAACAAACGTTGGAAACCTTTCCAGCTAATAACTGTTCATCTCTCCAGTGAAGGATTTCATTTTTCGCACAATAAATAGATGGTTGGTTGTTTTGGCTTATTAGAATTTTTGGCGTCGACTACTAAGGTCATTTTGCGCCTTTTACACAAGTTACATCTGTACGCAGCCCGGGACAAACAAACATCCAAGCCCACGGATGAACCCACGACCAGGTAGACCCCAGAACTAGAAAAGCCTACGCCCTAGCCCTCTCTGCCACCTGGCCAGCCACAATAAATAGAAAAGTAGCTTTTGCAATCGGTTTGTTCAGACGTCCGTGGACACAATTCCAACAATGCATTGCGTTCGAATGGGGAGCGTGCGAATAGTGAATTGCTGGAAGAGACGAATCAGCCTTGCACTGGGGAAAACCGTGCCGAGCACTTCGTTACGGCTCTGCGCGTGCAGGATGCACGTGATTGACGATTGTAGAAAGGGGATATCCTGCCTAAACCAAAAGAATTTCTTTATTCGTAGGGAGCTTATTATTTATTACGATAACTTGAAATCGAATTAACTTTTTCACACTCTGTTTTCAACATTCCATTAATATGAGACAGAGCACGAACAAGTTTGAAGGTGAGATAGCCGGAATAGGTACAATAGCACGTGCTCTAATGGGACTATTATGATACACCCTTAAAAATTTTCAATGACCAGATATGGCATGTAATAATCTAACAACTCGTAACGACGTATCATGAACGAATATAACGAATACTTAATGATGGCCGAAATTTGTTTACAAGTACACGTTCTAATGATACCATATGTCAGCTTTAGAACTTTCAAAGCTGAGATATGGCATGTAATATATCGAACCACTCGTAATGATGTGCCATGAGTGAATAATGATAATGGCTATTGGTTAAGTAGCACGTGCTCTAATGGTAACGTAAGGTATCATACGGTACCGTTGGAACTTTCAATGCTAAAATATGGCATGTAATATATCAAACAGTCGTAACGAAGTGTCGTGAATGAATACGAGTAATTAATGATAGTGGAAATTAGTTTAGTAGTACGTGCCCTAATCGTAACATATGGTACCATTGGAAACTTTCAATGCTAATACCCGTATTCAGAATGAGTGTTCATGCTCTTGCTCTTACTCAAACCATTATAGAGAACGAATTCAATTAAATGAAATTTGTATTCAACAGTGGTCTTGAGTGCCTAAACCAATGCGCAAAATCGCTCATTCTGAATACAGGCGTAAGATATGGCATGTAATATAGCAATTGTTGTCCATAGCTAATTGCTACCAAGAGCAAATTGCTGTTAGGCTTAAGATTATCAATGTCTGAATTCTACTTAGATTTATTATTGTCAAAGCTAATCGCAAGTAGCAAATCGCTGGCTTCAACCGTATATGATTATGTAGAAACGCTTTAGCAATAGTATATGAAGAAATAATCGACGCATACACAGAACGGTTCAACAATTGATGCTCGCTTCGTTTAACATTATCATAAGTATGCTTATGATAACGCTTCGTTATGCATTTATCTGCTCGAATATAAAAAACAATTACATCTCTTTTTATTTAACCTATTGGTTCCTCAATTTTATTCGTTTAAATTCTAGTTTTTCGTTAGCCTCATTATTTAGGATTTTACAATTCAGTTTTCATATTTATATAATTTTCTCTAAAGTGTTTCTCCTAGGTGCTCCTTCAAGTGAGGATAGAGGTGAAAGTTCCATACAGCACAGAAGACCACCACGCTCTTGAATCAGTTTCGCTGGGATATCATCGAACACCCTCCCTACAGCCCGGACCTCGCTCCAAGCGACTTTCACCTCTTTCCTTACATGAAGGAACACCTAGGAGACTGGCAATTCGCTTCAGACGAGGAGGTGAAACACTTCGCGACAACGTGGCTGAACACGCAAGGACAGGATTTTTACCAGGAGGGAATATTCAAACTCATCCCACGAACCGACAAGTGGCTAAACCGATATGGAGACTATGTCGAAAAATAACCTCATGTACGATCGTATGTATTATCTGTCAGTTGGCTGTATCGGTTGTATGAAATAAAATTTACACGTTTTACTGTAGGCTTTGTAACCTTACTCTTTTGATCGCCCCTCGTACTTTGTATCCATAAAATATTTTTTTATGACAAACAAAATTCATTTTTATAAGCTTTTATTAACTTTGCTGTGTTAGTTGTTTAGGCCAAATCTTGTAATCAATATTAAACCAACTTTCCGACAAGCTAGGGAGCTGCAATTTGACACACTTATGCAGAATCGATGACAATTTATGATAAAGAAAAAAATTTTCAAATCGGTTCATTGGTTCGTGTTCTAATGGTACTAACTCATTACTACGAATTGATTGTTGTAACAATTGGACATTTCGTTATGGCGAGAGTAAATTTGTCTATTGTTTATTGTTGCAAAATTAAGCTGTATTGTTGCCACTAAATAAAACATTATAAAAGCTTGGATTGATAAAACCTTTTTCCTCTTAACTTGTTAAACAATTTCCATGACAAACAAAATTAATAAAATTGAAGATGAGTTGAATATTTCTCTATCGAAAAATAGAAGGAAAAATTCTGCGACCTGGGTTCGAACTAGGAACCTCGACTATCATGGCCAATGCCTCTACCAGTTGGGCTATCGCAGACACATGGACAGCCATGCTATCACAAGGTGTCTTAAAGACAACCAAGTTGTCAAATGTTGAAAGCCCAATGGGAGGCGGGCACCAGGCTCACAGATCGAGAATTTCTTCTATCCAAACCATCAGAAATTTTGATGAACTCACAAGTAAATAAATAAATATAAACTAGAGATGACCTCCAAACATGATGTATTAATTTTTCTATCGAAAAATGGAAGGAAAATATGTCCAGGTGTCTGCGATAGCCCAACTGGTAGAGACATCGGCTTTGATAGTCGAGGTTCCTGGTTCGAACCCAGGTCGCAGAATTTTTCCTAAAATTGTTCGATAGAAAATTAATACATCATGTTTGGAGGTCATCTCCCGTCTATATTTATTTATTTACTTGTGAGTTGAATAATTACTAATCAACTTCCCTCGATTTGAATAATTACTAACCATCTTCGAGGGTGTTTTGAAAAGTTTTGCCTCCTTAGGTTGTAACATTTATTTTATAATTGATTTTCAAAATTAGTTTTATAGCATATACTTACATTTGTCCCACCACGTGTAATGCACTAATTAGTTTTTGACATAGTCTCCCCAACCCTTTACACACACATGCACAACGTGTGATTAGTCGGACGAACCCGTCGGAGAAGAATTCCGAGGTTGTTGTCGACACAAGTTAAATTCTTTTAGTTAAATTCATTAGTTTTATAAATACTGTATTGCCTTTTTCTAATTTTTCTTGGCTAATTTATATCATTTATAATTTTTTCTTTCATGTCTCTTATTGTCCCTTTTCTTGCTTATACTTGTATATCTGTTTACAAGTTTATCAAAGCATTTGATGTATAGTCGGTAACAAAAGTACTTAGCCACCTTGCATAGAACTAACTTGCAAGGTGGTTAGATATTTTAGAGCCGACTGTACAATTTCATTCCCATTCTATTTTCTTTCTTTCTTTCTTTCTTTTTGTTTCTTAATAAAGTGTATCCCATAGCGCTAGAAAGAAAAATAAATTATCATAAACATGAGTGAAAGGACTCGCGAAAGTTTACATTATTTTAAAAATGTGTTTGTGGGAATCATATTTTATCTATATTAACAAAAATCAATGTGGGTATGAGTGGGTGTAGGTGTGTGTGTGTGTGAGTGTGTATGTATTCGAGAAACCAATAGGCGTCAAACCTTTCATGTAGTTCGGGAAAGGTTTTTCACAACCTGCCAGGGATTTCCGCAGGTTGCAAGGGTTTGATGTGTGAACAGCCCCCCCCCCGCTTTTCCATGCAACAATATATAATTAAATTTATAAATTCAACAATAATAATGCATAAAACAATATGAGAATCCAACAATAACAATCAACAATCCACCCTTACACTTAACAGTATTAAAATTACAAAAAATATAACGTTTTATTATAAGCAACGTATTTTATCATGGGGAATGACCTTGAAGTCATGAGTGAATTAAACCCTATAAAGCTAGTCAAAGCTATATAGCAAAAAAGTCAAATTTGGTCATTGAAAAATTTACCCTACTCAACTAAAGCGGGCGAAGCCGGGTATTACCGGGGCCATCGTGATCTCTTTTTTTTTCTTTACCTTTTTTTCTTTTCTTTTCCTTCGTGTTAAAGAAAAAAAGAGATTACGATGGCCCTGGTATTACTCTAGTTGGTTCTTAAATTATCAATTGTAAATACAGAAAACAAAGTTATGGTTGCATTTTTTGTTTATAAGAGTCTGTTTAGTGACTCATAGGAAACTGTCCCTCAGACACTGCTTGTATCACCTCAGATTCTTTCACGCAGTCTGTGGATACAATCGTATGAAACTGGCCCTCACACTCTGCTTGCTTCACCTCAGATCCTTTCACACAGTCTGTGTTTAAAATCGTAAGAAACGGGCGCTCAGACCCTGCTTGCTTCACCTCAGATTTTTCACGCAGTCTGTCTATACAATTGTATGAAACTGGCCCTCACATCCTGCTTGCTTCACCTCAGATTCTTTCACGCAGTCTGTGTATACAATCGTATGAAA